>CAEGAF010122004.1:0-46901 GCA_903067075.1 Micropoecilia bifurca | reverse complement strand
CGAATGTCGGACTATAGACCGAGAAAGTGAGAAAGTGCGCCCCCGCCTGTTGAGAATGGTGTATTTCTGTCAGTATTTCTTCCGTTCGCAACGGTTTCGAGCAGCTGCACGGAAGGGCCCGGTGATTGGTAGGGGGCCCGTGATTGGCCAGAGGGCCCGGTGATTGGTAGGGGGCCCGTGATTGGTCAGGGGGCCCGGAAATGTGCCCCGCCCCCCGGCCCTGCGCCGACTTGTTCCGCCATCAGACTCTGATGTTATATTTTAATCTTAAATGTAGCAGTTTCAGTAGCTGTAAGTGGAAAATCAGAAAGATTAGCTGAAATAAAGGCTTGAAACGAGTCTGAGTAATTAATCTGATTTGTTTCACTTTGTGAAATAAGTTACTGAAATACATGACCTCTGGAATTCATTTATGACTAAAACTGAAGTATCAAAGTTGGATAAATATATATATATACATAAAAGAGCTTGACTACGTTTGCAAGATCCTGGTCTTATATCCCAATTGGCCATGAAGATTTAGCCTTGCTAAACCAAAAGAAACTTGTCAGCTGGCACATCAGTGAATTCTGAGAAAATTATTATGCTGCTTGAGTTTTTTTCTTCTTTATACGAAAGTTCTGCCCACAGCTTGAAGGTTAGGAAAGTTTGAACATTACAAGAATAAAGCAAGAGTTGAAATAAGCCCTAAAGGAAAACAGCTACGAAACAGAATAAAATGTATAATTTTATCTTCATGGACAAAAATCTGTGCCTCAGTCCAACTGTATCATGATGTCACACAGTATTTATGTATTGTGCTCTGCCTATACACCATGGATGTCTTCCATGCAGTTTAATCCCTATAAATCAGCTTGTGGCGTATGTAGCATATTGTATGTTTCCTCCTTTGGCTGAAAGTTTGCACAGCAGTGACAACACATGCCAACTTGTCTGTGACTTACTGTCTTCAAGCTTAGTTTATTATGCATGCAGTATGAACAGGACCTGCTGCACTACTGCACTTCAAAGATGCAGGCATGACTGGAAATGTCACAGAATTTGGAGCTTTTGCCGTTCTTCTGTGACCTTGAAAACCTTTTGATGGAGTTCGGCTAAATGCATTGCCACGGAGCAATTTGATTCAAATATGCGCACAAACAGGAGCTTAACATTGGAACACATCAAAGATACGTCCACTGTTCTCAGTCTGCTGGACTGGAGTCCACTCAGATCTTTGTTTGATACCCCGAGACTTCTAAATATGAGAGAAAAATCTAATTTTGACTTTTATCTGGTCTAGACTAATGTCTGGAGAGTCTCTGCTTTGATCCCAGCATGTCAAGTATCCAATGAAAACAAGTAATTTCAGTCCAAACTCTGAAAAAAACAATAGTTTTCTAAAACATACAAGTTTCTAAATTAAGAGAAAACTATTTGCATTATTGTAACTCTAAATAATAAAAAAATTCTAATAAATCTTCGAAGGCTTAACATTAGTTCTCAAGAGAGGAACAAAGAGCCCCTGAAGGCTCAAACAAGAAACTGTAATAATTCTTGCTGGTTCTTTGACTCTTGGAAAGCGTTAATGTGTTATTGATGTCCTGACCTTCATTTGTGCATTAATTACAATGAAACATATCCTCAATTAAGCCACCAGAGAGAACGTTTGCAACTTATTTTTCTTATTTCTTATTTCTGGATGACCAGAAAAAAACTTTGATGAAATTAATTGCATCACAATAAGTTATTCTAGTGTTTATCAATGACAATATGTTTCTGTTATAAAAATGAGCCTTTTGAGTCAGTTCCACTCTAATAGGAAAGCACAACAATTTGTTGATGAACACCTGTAACAACACTGTCTAGAAATATCTGACAAAAACAAAGATTTGATTGTTTTCCAGACAAAAAAACAAAAATATTTTAACTGTGTATCTGTGTGTGTGAGTGCAACCTCTTTAACACGCTGATATAATATTAAAGTCTGACTCTACAACTTCACATGTATTTAATGCCCATCAACACAGGACTTTTGAGAATATGATTGCGTAAAACCCTTCAGTGAAATATCTTCCAGGCTGATGAAAAATGTGAACCCAGCTGCTTGTTTTACATGTTCCTGTTGAGCAGCTGTTTCTCAGGTGGAACAAATTGAATTTTGTTTGTGCCCTGCTCTGCTGGTGTGAGGTTCTTTTCCAATAGATTAGAAAGCCAATTCCACACAGAGATGTAATCAGTTAATTTATGCAAATGCTGTCACAAAACTGAAGGTATAGCCATATCCACCTCACTTTTAGCGAACCTTTAAAGAGTAAAAGGAAAAGTGACGAGCAGTTTAATGCTGATAGTCACGAACCATTTCTCTGTTGCAGTTTCTCCATCATGTGGCCAAAGGTTGAACTACAAAACATAGTGTTGAACATAAATATAATGAGAATTTTAGACGAGAATGATCAGTTTCTAAAAAAAAAAAACACTTGCAATATGGTTTCATCTCTCTTTAGGGTGATGTTAAAAATACATCACAGAAGAATAAAAAGTTCGACTTTTCTAAATTTTCCAAAGCCAAAAAACTCTGCAGAGGCAACATGAAAAAAAATGTGATCTTTACTTAAGAACTTTTAATAAGCTACTTGTAATCACATGTTCAGTGAACGAGATGAGTTTGGAAATGTGGAGACGCCTCTCTGCTGAAGTTATATAAAGAATTCAGGTTGTGTGCCATCTTCAGCTGTGATGTGTATTCACTTAGGAAAAGCATTACACAGAAGCCCAAAGCTTGAAAAGGGAGAACAAAAAGCATTTCTAATGAGAGTTTATTAAAGTTTAATAACATAAAAAAAGAAAAGAAAAGAAAACACAGTTATGTTAGTAGAGTTAGCTGGGAGATCCTGCAGATATTACACCAAGAGTAAAAAATGTTATCCTGAAAGAGGCTTTAAGAAAGACAATAATAGATGGAAAACATGACTAAAAGCATTCCTCATGAATCCAAAACAGAGAATTAGATGAAAGACATATGAATCTTGAAAAAATATTTAAAAGACTGCCTGGATGCTTTACCAAAGAACTGACACAACTTTGCTCTTTTTAAAGGACAATGTACCCTCTGTCAATGTGAAGATCTAGTGTAAAGAATGATGAGGGAAGCCGCATTTTATGGATCTGATTGGAAACTTGAAGGCTGAAGTCTTTCGTGACCATTGTTGAAAAAGGAATTTGAAATGGCCACAAAATTGCTAAAAGAGTAAATGGCTATTCTTAATTTAGGAGAGATGACTAATGTGAGATGCACCAGGGTTCAAAGACATTTATCTCTAACTTCCATCAAAAGTAGCATTAATAAATAATTCACTTTGCCATAATCTAAATGTTAATGGTGAAAGTGATAAAGTGATGTACGCGTCACGCTTGTTTTTTTGTTTGTTTGTTTTCGAACATTTTGTTGTTGTTTTTTTGTTTGATAACTGAACATAACTTTTAAGCACCAGAACTTTTGGCACACAATTAATTTTCTACATCCACAAAAAAAAAACCTCAGTCAGAAAGCAGATCACAGAGGTTTATGGTTTTATTTCGACACAGGAGTTTTCAACATCCAGTCAGTGGGATCAAGTACACTACGTTACAGGTTTCAACCAACCAGACACTCGTCAACAAACAGCATCACCAGACAAACAGGTAAAGGAGAAGGTAAAACAGTGTGACAGTAATTCACACACCAGTCCCAGACAGGGCCTCGCTCTGCTCTTTGACTCTGATGCCATCTTTTTGAACCACAGGTACATCACATCACATGTATAGGGAAAATGAGAGCCTTGTAGCGAACGCACAACAGAAGTCTGAATTGTTTCAGCCGTTGCCAACAACACCACAACAACTTATCTTTAAAAGGACAGGAGCTAATGGCTCAACTTCAGCACAGCCAGATCACAGAGTAAATAATAGTAGAAAAAAAAAGAAACATTCAAGGTGAATCTTTTAACTTTTACTGGTAGTTCATGTTTACAGCAGTTACTTTTTATAGCTTACCCTGGATTCACACAAGTCTAGAAGAGCTTTTTTTTTAAATGAATCCTCTGTGATTCATTCTGGCATGATAGCTGAGTAGCAATAGGAAGTAGGACAAAAAGAAAACATCACTTTGAAATAACATGGCAACCAATAGGAAACGTATTACAGTATAAAAGTAAAAAAAGGAACAAAAAGCTGAATTCTAATAAAAAAAAATGTATATTGTGCACAAAAGGCACTCAAATGTTGTGTTCTACTTACACATAAATAAAGACAAAGTGTTAAATATGCTTCATTCATGTAATCATATACTTTATGGAACTTCTCCTTCTCATGGGTTTAAAAAGATCTGAAATACAACATTAAATGAAAACAATAAAAACATCTTGGATCAGTTTAAGCGTCATATTAGATTCAGATAATTTCTGTCATGTCCTTGATGGTTTACTACACTGAGTGATACCAGGAAGAACCAGAAGAGGGCGCTTTATGTCTTTGAAACACCATTGAGTTGAGCTTTAGAAGATCACTCTTCTTGACAACAATGCCACAGAAACACCAATACATCCTGTTATGAGAGTTGAAAAGAGAAATTTACATCCAGCAAATATTTTCAGTCTGCATGGTGTATCTGTGGTCGAGCTGTGAAATAACAACCCAGTTTAGGAACTGAGTTAGGTGTAATTATCACTAAAATCTATGGAAAGCTAAAAGTGCTAAAATCCAACAAGTAAATCATTTGTGAATCAAATATGTATATACATAGGTATTTGTAAAAAGCATTAAAAAAACATTTAATTAATGAATTTATGAAATAAGTAAACTGTGTATCTGAACTCATAATCTCTATTTCCTGTGCTACAGTTTCTAATGAAATAATTAAAATCATTATCTGGGCTCTTCAAATAGACAATAACATTTAATTGATTAACCTACAGAGCAATTTCATTGCAGGTCAATCACCTTGTCCATAACACCGAAATAATTAAATGAGCTTTAAACATCTTACTTAATGATTAGCACAACTACATCATTATTTTATAAAAGTTACATTTAGCAATCTACTATGTATAATTTAATCTAAATGATTACAATGATACATATCTATTTTATGACTTACTTTTTGAATTGTGGCACTTTTAGGACTGTTTCCCATTCGCTAAAGCAACTGCAGCAACATTTATTTAACTGAATATTTTCAACCCTGCAAAAAAAGGAGGAACTTTTAGTCCAGATGGACTCAATCTGTGCATTTCACCATGAAAAGGCACCACAACACAGTCACTGAGTCTGTCTCATGAGCCCCAGATTACAGCGCAAAACATGCAGAACTGAGCAGGTTCTTTGGGTTGCAGGTTACAAGGTCTCTGGACTACATGTGTCAAAAGACAGACGTTACAGCAGATATAAACACTGAAATACTGTGATGTGGATCAAATCCAGCAATGGAAAATGTGGAGTGGCGTTAACTCTGAGCATTACTGTGTCAGCCAGGAATAATAAACACAAGGCTTGAAGTAAATAGCATAGTCTGGTAATAGCATAGTCCAGACTATGCTATTTATAAAAAAAAATAGAAACTTCTCACATTTATCAGGATTATGGAGGTCCAAAATGCCATAAAGTAGTAAATAAATAAATCATTAGATGTGTTTGTAATATATAGGTTATAGCTGAAAATATAACATTGGAAATGAATACATGTAATATATGAATGAATGTGTCTACAAATATTTAAAAGGCAGTAACTAATACGAAATGAAATACAATTTTAAAGAAAATCACACACGCGCGTGCGCACACACACACATCAAGCAAACCCCACATTTGATTGGTGAATCTGCAAAGTAAGTCCTTTTAAATTAGTTTAACAAGACTAATGGCAGCTCTGACCACTACAGCAAATAGCCATGAAAAAACAATAAATAGTGAAACAGTTATTTTATTTTATAAAATACATATATTTAGGACACTCTTAATTACACATGTTTAAAATGATCAATGTAGCTCTTTCCATTTTTAATTTATTATTGATACAATTTTGAAACAATTTAATGATTGATTTATTTATTTAATAAATTTTGGCAAATTCTGACCTCCATACTAGATTTTACTGTAGAAATTTAAATTTGGAAAATAACCTTTTAAAAAAGCTGTGGTAACAAAAATAAAATAAGCCTTTAATAGGAAAGAATCTAGATGAAAATGGTGTCAAGATCGAAAATATTTTAAACATAAAAAAAATAAATCCTTTATGTAGCCTTTGCTCTTTGATGCTATTTCCAAACACACTCTAATTACAGAGTACACTGTAGAAGACCTAAACTGTATTTTACTATCAAATAATTTCCTTGTGATTTACTGAAAATAATACAAATGTTTTTTTTAAGATCTAGGTCACCCCATCTTTGTTTTGTTTTGTTTTAACCTGTACACGACAAAACACTTACAAATTACTAGCTCTATATTCTGTACAATTTCCCTACAGGATTCCTTCATTAGGTGGTTTGTTCATTTTCTGGATTTCATATACAGCACATGAGAACAAACCGTGGACAGGGCCATGTTCAGTCTGCTCTGTCCAACCATGCATTATGGGGGGGAAATATTTTGCTTTAGTACCATGGCACTGATTTGTCAAGTTTCTTCATGCCAAGATGCTTCATCTGCTGCAGTGTTACTACACTCATGCCAATTTTTAAATCCGACACATAAAGATAACAAGGCATTTTTTTCCCTAGAAATGTTGAATACTTTAAGCTCGTTGCATTTTTTTCCATCATAGTGATTAGAATATAGAAGTTTCTACAATGGTTAACAAGCTCCATCCAAAGTTTCCCCTTTGTTCTCCTTTCCACGCATGCAGAAATAAATGTCACCCTGGTGTCACATTGTTCTTGTACTATAACCAGAAAACATAACGATGTTAGGTAGGTTTGTACAAGTGCATCTCAATAACTAAGAACATCATTGAAAAGTAAATATATTAGTTTAATTTAATTTGAGAATTGAAAGTACAACAGACTTTCATTACGCACAAAGTTATACATTTGAAATATTAAGTTTTGATCATTTTGAAAATTATGGTAGTAAAACCCTGAACTTTAGTTTCTCAAAAGAAATTATATTACATGTGACACATAAAATATTTTTAACAATATGTTCAATCCTTTAAAATCAAGTTTCAGATTATTAACTTGGACAGTTTGGCAACAGTCAGTCCAGCTAGCCTTCAGAAGGAGGGTATGCAATACAATTTAATTAATACAGAAGATAAAGGTATCCAAGCATAGAAAGTTAAGTGGAAGGAAAAGGTAATGGAAGGAAACTTACTAAGTTATTTGAGGTCCAGTGTGAGGTTTTGTCAGTCAGTTTTGATAAGTGGAAAAGTGATGCTAATGCTAGAGTGGTCCTCTCTGTTTAATTGAGTCAAAGTCAGCACAGTCATCTCCCAGGAAATTTTGGAGCACATCACGTTCCCTTTGCTGAGAAACTTTATAGATTTGATTATTTAAATTTCAAGCAGGACTGTAAGTAAGAATACCTGCTTTGATAGTCATGCCACCACTTGATTGATTAGCCAACTAATTCTTCTGGCCCAAATGCTACGATGAATATCAAGTGCATAGTCAAAAAGAAGAATGAGGGATCCAAAATGTAATTTTATAGCAGGAAAATATTCCTGGATTAAATATATCTTGTTCCAAAGGTGATGCTGTAAATTATGAGAAATTGAACATTGGGGTTTTTATGAGGTATATGTTACAACCAAGCCAAGAAATGAACAGAAACAAACAACTGTGTGTGATGAATTCCTCTCTCTGTGTGTAATGAATACGATTCAGTTTTTGAAACAATTATTAAGATAAATTGCTTTTTTAAAGATACTCTAATTTATCAAGATGCACCTGTAAGCAGAGACATAAGGTCTGAACCCTGGACGGTAAACAAAGGATGTGTTTTAGTGGCTTGACACTCGTCCACGTGACGTGTTTTCATACAGGAGAGATGGAAAATATCAGCTGGACTGGATGTCACGAGTGGGAATCATATATATATTTTTTTTTCACCCAAGTATTGCTTCAATGGCCTTCAACAAATCTCTGAAACGAGAGCATGGCCATAGATTTCTGTTGAAGCTGAGGTATAACTGAAGTTTACATAGTCTTTTACACAGTAGGTCAAGTTTCAAAGAGCTGTACGACGTTAAACCCCTACAGCATCGTCTGCTGCTTTGTCACCATGGTAACCCGGAGACTCCTGTCCAATGAGGACAATACTTTTCTCTACTTTAAGGAATATTTTCTTGTTTTAATCATCATCTTTTTCTCCCTTTTAGAACAGATTCCACCTCTGCTACATGCTGCCAGTCTTGTCCCCGGCGTCACCTGAAACATTCACATTGGACCCTGAAGCTGAGCTGTTACTGGGAAACAGTTTTTCAGTGGGAGTCACGGCGGGACTGCCAACCCCCGAAGAGCTGGAGCTGCTTGAGCGGTGCTGCGTCGGAGCGGAGCGTGCCGGTCTCATGGCCGGCGGGCGCAGCTGAGCCCCGGCCAGCCGGGCCGACAGGGCGGGCTTGAAGGTGGTCATCATCTCAGAGGTGGAGCTGCTGCTGCGCCGCATGGCTGCGTCCGGGTCACGGATCATGATGGTGTGAAGCGGACTGCCGGGCTCTGAGCTCGCCGGGTTCTTCATTGGCTCCAGGGTGTCCAGGACCACATCGGGGGCCTGCTTCACGGCGTTCTGGCGCTCCAGCTCCCGCAGCTCATGGAGTGCAGTGCTCATGGTCTTCTCGATGTCCTGAAAAAACGACAGAGAGAAAATTTGATATTCAAGACGGTTTTAAAACCCCTTAAAAGCAGAAGGACTCTGTTAAGTTTAATTTATGTACTGCAGGTCATATTCACACATTATAATAAACAACCAAGGTTTACTACAGTGTCCAGAAAAGTATTCATACCCCTTGATTTTTCTTTTTTTAAAAGAGACCACAGATGCACGCCATCCTTCCAGATTTTGATTTGTTAAAGTCACGTACAAACACTAATAAGCTACTGAAGATGAACGTTTGTTGCTATAAGGTAAAAAATGTATTACACTCTTACCTCAGCCAGAGCCTCGGTCTCCAGCGTTTTGTGGTCCCCCAGGCTGCTGTGGCGGGTGGCCCCTGGCACTGGTCTCAGTGGGTGGCCCTCTGGATATGCCTTCCTATCGGGATAGTTAATACTGCCTGCACTACCAAAAGTGCCAAGTCGCCGTTTTTCTGGGCTTTCCATGCGAGCCTTGCTAATGGATATTTTATGAGGACTGCTGGGACAGGCGCCGGCACGCGGCGGAGTGTCGGGCACTCTGGTCGGGCTGTGGGTCTCTGCTCCGCCGCTCCGACGGCGCGGGACCGCAGCCCCGTCTGATCGTAGCCTGACCCTGGAGAGGAGAAGCCAGAAAAATCAATTAGAAACACTGCAGCCATTAGACCTTAAAAAAGTGGCTTTTATGTTTTTGTCACCTCCCCATGACTCCTCCGAAGTTGTAATCTGCCAGCTGCTCACACGGCGATGGGATGTCATTTTTGGAGGAACCCTCCAGTAACGGTCCACTGCTGGCTTCACTGTCTGCTTTCTGGCTGAGATTATCGGAGAAGGCATCGTCCCTGAAACAGCAGAGTCAGACCTATTCAGCGGACCTTCGTCAACGCCCTGCAAAATCCCTTTTCAAACATAGCCACGACTAAAACTAATGGCATTGTTACGTACAGGTCTTGCACAACAATATACTGATGGGGGATGAGTCCGTCCACGCCGTTGTGACGACCCTCCCACCAGTCCTCAGACGCCCTGTGATACAGAAGCAGAGACGCTCCCTTCTTGAAGGACAGCTCCCGGGGACTGCGTCCTGTGTAGTCGAACTTGGCAATGGCTTCAATTTGTTCAACCTCTGAAAACACACACGGGCAAAAGTATGGAAGATATATTTCATAAAATGAAGCAACACGATTAAAGACATACTGGCTTGTTTTATTATTATACTCTGTTATCACAGCCAAGAGTTTTCTTACTGCTCAAGGAGCAATTTATAATTTCAAAATGAAAATCAAGACATGTTCAGGACATCTATTCTTCAAAGTCTTCCATGCAACAGTTCTATTTTTCTAGTGTGCACTCCTGTCTTCTTTCATGGGGCATGTATGCTCTAGGCTTTATGCTGAGAATCTGGATTATTATTATCTCAAAAAGGAGGAATCCATGGTGGAGTGAGGTACCTTGACTCTAATGAAATAGTTACACATTTGTAAAAGCACTGACATTGGTGAGCAATATCCAAGTTTTTCTACACTTCAGTTTGTGTGCAATTTGGTTATCAGACCACAATTACTGAACAAGGCAATTTGCCTTTTTTTCCGCATTTGGGTTCCTTTAATCAAACACATCTATCTATATTGTTTTAAAAATATAAGAAAGGCTGATAAAATTGCACAATTTACATCAAATTGCAGAAAATATGTGTCTGTTTTGATGTTATTTTTAATATTATATGATGTAACACTGTTCATTTACCCACAAAGGGAATGATAATCTAATAAAAGGGCCCTGCAGTGTCTGGAAGAAGCCAGCAGGGGTCAGTCAAGGGTAACTGTTCAACAGCGGTCATATGTGAGCAGGAAAAACACAATTTAAGAGGAAAACGCCCAGAAAGTTTGATGTTCTTAACCCACCGGAGATGAATGTTTGAGCTGCCATTTGAGGCAAAATGGAACAGAGCTATAGTTCAAATGCAACCTAAATTAAAAGACAGAAGCTCCCCTCATCGCTGCAGGGGATTCGCTCCCAATTAACCTGAGCCTGTTTTGCTTTCATGAAAAACGAGCTACTGCCAGAGGACACTAAAAACTGTTATGTATGAAGGGCAACCAGAAAGGCTTTGCTTCCTTTTTTCAAGTGAGAACAAGAAAAAAAACTACATAGGGTCAGCACTTTCCAACACCCTCAAAAAAAAACCCGGCATCTATAGAGCTGAAATTTTAAGAGACAGCACTGGAGAGATCCCTCGGTGTATAAGCAGCACTTTGGCTCCTGTGCCTGGCCCGGTTATGTATTCAAAGCTCAGAGGACGAGCGAGGAAACACTATACAAAGGAGAATGTCCCGAGAGAATCGCTGAATAACACCGAACAAAGAGTCGGCGCAGAGAGGGGGGAGGCACGCGCTCACATACACACAGCAACACGGATCAAAAAGACTACACTGCATGCCAGCACTGTTTACTCAAGTTGCCTTTAGCTTCAAACATCACCTAAGCCTTTTTGCCTTCAGAAGCTGCTACAGCTCAGACTGCACATACTCAGGAGTGGAAATATAGTCGATGCAACCAGCCTGTCTGCACTTTGAGGTATTTTGAGCTAAAAAGTCTGTAAGGGTGTTCTCTCGTCTAAAATAAATGTGTGTACAGTGCCTCCCGCATTTATTGGCCCCACTGGTAAATATGTGTAAAATGCAGTATAACAAACTCATCTTTTATTGCAGTAGCAGAGCGTCACACAGAAAGAATATGACTGTTTTTTGTAGTTTCATTTTTTATTTTACTCTTTTTTTCTTTTTGCAAATTTACTAGAGTTACTCATTTATATAACCCTTATTAGCCAAAAATAAATAAAAATACAGCACTCAGGATTCTACAGCATTTCACAGGTTTGGAACAGACAGTGAGAGGGAAACTGTGACCATTTTCCCATTGGGCCTTTTATCAATGTTTCTTCACGCCACATGTTTTCTACTGGATTTAGGTCCAAGGACTGAGATCGGCTCATTGTACTGTAGAGGCTTTTGTTTCAAATGCTATTAAAGCTGGAAGCATACACATACAATAATGCTAATGCTTTGCTATTTTACCTTCATCACTAGTGTGTGGCTCAGTCCCATTGTCAGCTTCATCGATGGTTCCTGGTTCACTGTGGGGACTGTCGCTACACAAAGAAATGTGAAGTGAAATTTCATCACTAGTAACTTACACAGCAAAAACTATTTTCATGCACAAACTGAAATAAAAAATCTTGGTGACAAATAGGACAATAGGAAAATTACTCTAATTTTCAATGAGTTTATCCCCGGATAAAGGCGCCACTCACCAGTACTCTTCCCCGCCCGTCATGCACTTCTCGTAGACCGGTCCGTCCAGCTCACGCTGATTTGGGAAGATGACTTCATGGTTGATGATGATGGTCTTGATGGCTTCGTTGACATGTGCCTGACACGCCACGGGGTCCTGGCCGTCCGGGATGGGCATCAGAGTGGGGCCGAAGCAGATGGCTAAATTGTAGGGATCCATCATGTTTTCATCGCTGTACTGGGAAAGACTGAGGAGCAAAGAAAGCAGAGGTTGTTGATCCCGCCTGTATGTGGCTGATTTGTGACATTGTTGAAGAGAGCAACACTTTTTTTTAACATACAGCAAGAGAGATTCGAGAGACTAAAAAGCAGTTGAAAAAAATCTGCTGAAAGAAGAAAGAAATGTCTGTAAATTGAGGATAATGTTTTATTTGGAGTTGTTGGGAAAGATCAGAGCTTTTCTATGAAAGGGACAGTGATAAAAGATAAATCTTGCAATGAGACTTTGTTTCAAAGGAACACAGTTTCACATGCCTCATTTCGCAGCCGTGACATTTGCTTTAAAAGCGTTTGCAATCACCCAACATATTGAAATCCCACTTATACCTCTTCCACTGCAGAGTAACCCTGTTTAAACAAATCTTTTAGTGGAGCAACAGGAAACCATAATCAGTCTTTGCACATTATTAGCAGACTAAGTGTGGGCAGAAACAGTGCAGCTGGAATCGCTCCAACAGAGCATAATAAAAAGTCAGTGTCTTTGATCTGCAGACAGCAAGTAAAGGTAGCATTAATAACATCCGTTATTAGAGGAATATTACACCGCTGCAGACGGATATGAGTTTTCAGATCTGTACATAACTTCTCAAACACATGTAAGATTGCATATCTAGCATATCGAGTCTCCTTCCTTTACTTGCAATCTATTTGGTGTTTGCTCAACACAGAGGAGAATTACATTTGCATGCAAAATAAGGTACAAGATTCAGTGTCGTCTCCTCTGTAGGGATTATGCGAAGCACAGACTCATCTTTGCACACTGTTTGTTACAGAGGAGGAGGTGTGAGTTGAGGCTTAAGGACTAAAACTCACTGATTGAGAAATGCAAAAAGGTATCTCATGACGATGATGACGGTCCGAGGAAGAGTGACGACTATCTGCTGGATGTGATGGGCTCTCTCTGCTTCCGTCTCCAGCTCTGAAACAGCAGAAAGTAAAAAAAGATGGCAAACATCAATTAAAAATAATTTCACTTTGACATGGCCGCTTGCTGAGAAAAGCACAATGAATGATTTTCCAGAAACATGCAATTACTACAAATGTTTATGTTAAAACTGTAGAGTTTTTTTTTTAGTTTTTTTTAATTCCCAGTTCTTATTTAGGTTGTTGTTGTTTTTTTGAATGATGAGGCCTGGCAGTGTAGTCTGGAAATAATCTAAGATCAGATGATGGGATTGGAATTACAGTGTAGAAATGTGAATATTTCCCCCATATTTTTTCTTTTCTTTTTCATGTTTACGCAGACCTGGAAAATACTTCTGGTAAATGTGTATCAAGCTATTCTTATCAGCCTGGTTCCCTGAGGCACATCACAGGCACACGGTGGTATGATTAGGTCCATGTCGGGTACGGCACAGGCTTATTTCTAAGAAAATGTAAGGTGTCAATTTTCCTTTTCTCCCATCTTGTTTAAATCTTTTCTGCTGACTCACTGATGGTGGAGATGAAATCCAGGAAACGCTCCTTCGGGAAGAGTGGGTTCTCCAGCCCTCTGAAATACAGCTTCAGCACTCCTGCCACTGAGTTAATATCGTGGTCATTCTGGTCGTCAATCAGTGGGTCCTCACCTAAAAGAGAACAAAATCTGATGAGCCAAACTTCGAGCTGAATAGGCTTGTCCCGTTTAAGTGCTCTGGACATAAAAACTGGGAACGCAGAAGATGGACTCACCTCTTTCAAATGAGTTTTTGATGTCGTTGACTTCCACCTGTGATCCTGGCACACGAAATATCCCCTGCTGCTGCAACCCTGGGAGAAATCCAAACCAGATTTCACTGATTTAGAACTAGGCTGGCTGTCACTATCTTGAAACCACATCGCCAGCTTCATGACAGAGCTTTGGAAACGTATAACACGGGGCAGGAAATGTAATCTAGTCGTAAAGAGAGAGATACGTATTTTTTCCAGGCAAGGGCCCCCTCAGTGAGCCGGCAGCATGTGGTTTTAGTTAGAGGCTCCTAATCAGTTTTCTGTAGTTTCATTAGGTCCAGATCCAGAGCAGAGGCCTGCAGGCCACAGCAACGAGCCGAAGACAGATGTGAAGGTAGACAGGGAGGAAGTCTAAAGAGGTTAGGGGGGCAGACTGAACCCGACGAAACGCAGACAAGTTGGAGACTCAAAACTGTGTGTGTGATCTGTTGTCAAGTTGCAGTCAGCCAGCTGAGAGCTTCAAAGAGTGTGCCAGTCAGTTGTTGTCCGTTGTAAAGGTTGAACAGGAGCACAATGAACTTATTTTATTGTTTCGTTTTACTGCCTTTTTGCTCTGAGGAAACAGAGATAAAAGCACAAAGTGAAACTTACCGTACAGGTTGATGTATCTGACGCAGCTTTCAACAACAAGTGGAATCGGTTGGCCCGAGTCCTGAAATGTTGTGAGACAATAGATAAATATATACATATAAAAGACACGTTCAATCTTATGAACATTGTAAATAATGACTCTTGTTGCATGTGCAGTGGAGTGCAAAAGCTTTCATTCCTCTTGGCCATTGCAAAGTCATCCTCAAATAGGTAGCAGAAGTAAGAGGATATGTGGTTTTAATTTGTTTTTACAAATAAAAATTTTAAAAAGTGTGGTACACATAAGCATTCAGCGCCTTGAGCCAATACTTGCATCTTGTTTGACCCAGAGAGCTTTTTACACATGTTGGCAAACTGCAAACAGAACTTCTTGCATGTTTCTTTCAACAAGGAATTTCTTCTTGCCTCTATTTCATAAAGGCCAAATGTGTAGAGAGCTAAGCTAAAAGTTATTATTTTTCTTTTCTGGTTAATGCTCTGCTTACTTGACTTGTTGGATGCTGATGTGTTGGTAGGTTTGCTGGTATCCTCTTTTGTCTTTCAAACAATAGAATGCATGGTGCTTTGTAAGATATTAAAACCTAAGTTATTGTTTTATAACCTATAACCTGATTTTCTCCCCGTGTCCCTTCAAGATGCTATTTGTTCACTAATGTTCTCGAATAAATCACAGAGTTCTTTAATAATTGGTGATTTAAGTGTAACTGTTTGCCAGGGCTGCATTTAGGAGCACCAGAGTAAAGGGGCTCAGTTCAAAAGTATGACAGACTGGATATTTATTCGAAAAGAAATTAGAAATCCTCTTATAGTTTTTCTCCCATCTCTATTTGTTCAATCCCATAAAATCTGTATAAAATGCATTCAAGTTATTGACTGTGGCATAAAAATGTAAGTGAGTTCAAGGGGCATGAGAGGGATATGAAAACTTTGGCAAGCGCTGTACCAGAGCCATCTGGCATGCATGTCAATCTCTAACTGTGCAATATGTAAATCACAACAAGTAGAACATGTTTTATTAGATAAGAGAAGGAAAGCAACAAAAAATAAATAAAAAAAACTGAAGTCATACTGAATATTTTTCAAGTGCAGCACATCAGAGGAATGTGAATAAGTACTATAAGTACAGCATTAGTTAGTCTGATGTCCCTGGCAGCCAGAACTGCATTCTCTAATAACAGTGATACCTGAATACGAGTTCGGGCATTCCTTCTTCCTCTGGGAAAGAAAGCAGCAAAGCAGAGGAAGAGGAGACAGAGAAACCACAGGGTTAGAAGAAAAGTTCAGATTGTTATTGACCCTGCTGCGGGTTAAGGGTGGTTAAACACAGGGATTCACAATGGGGAACTACAGAGTTCAGTCAGGGCTGGGTGCAGAAAGGGGACAGAGCAAAGATGCTGTTTTCTCCTGTATCTCAGTCATCACAGGCTGACTGGGTTTAGACAGAAAGCTGAAGACTCTAAATTGTTCTGCAGGGAAATAAAGGGACGATTGATAGCCAGTGTGTCCATATATACCAGAAGGACTATGGAAGGAAGGAGCATTAGAGGTTAAACCAGGGTGTTATGACCAAAAGGCAGCTGGAAAAGGGAGGAGCGGAAAGCTACATTTTGTGAGAGAATAACAGTGAAGGTTCTGGCTGCGTTCCCTCAGATCCTGCAGGGTTGCTCAGTCATACAACACCACCACCAGCACCACCAGAGGTACCTTGATGAAGGTCTCCATATTGCCGTTAAACAGTTTATGGTTAAACATGGAGCGTGGCCTAGGTTTCCGCATTTTCTGTGGTTTAGGGGGGAGGGTGGGCGGCCTAGGAATAATTGACAAGGGGGACAAAAATACCACAATGTGAAAAGGTAGAAAGCAAAATAAAAAACCTGCAGACATAATTGCTAATCAAAAGCTATAGATATATAACATTTTCACTTAAATTTGACCTTTAAACTGGAAAAAAAAGAATTTGGCTTAGAAAAATACTTCAGAACAATTACATTAAAATCATATGATATTTTGGATTTTTTTACAGTTAATTCTATGCATTGTAATTAAAAAATAAAACTTCAAATTAGGAAGATTAATAATAAATAAGGTTGTCATATCACTCTGTTAGAATTACAGGGTTCACACACAGTTCCTTGTCAAATTTCTAGAGACAAATTTCCCAAAAATCTCCATTCGATGGATGGATGGATGGATGGATGGATGGATGGATGGATGGATGGATGGATGGATGGATGGATGGATGGATGGATGGAGCCACACAAATGGTTTCATAGATGGCATTTCAATTTTGATAAAAAAGGAAAATCTTTTAGGGAATGGATACAAGGTAAACTGCCTAAAAACAAAACTGTTTTTAAAGTACTTAAATAATTAACATTTTTGTAGGGACCCAAAGATGTGAAAAATAGTCTTGAATGAGTTGGAACCTTTTATTATTATTATTATTAATTAAGTCAAATCGAAAAAAAAAAAAACTTTAAATGTGTAAAAATCTCAAAAGTAAAAAAAAAAAGAAAAGACAGTAAATTAAACATTTTGAGGGAAAAAATGGTTTAAACCATTTGTTTTTGCACAGGATATCCATAATCTACACCCCTAGTCATAGCAGTAAAGCTGAGACTGGGACCAACATCTTACCTCGTAGTTCCACACTCGGCTCTTTCCCCTGAGGAAGAAACAAAGGAGGAACTTGTCATATTCTTGTGTCTTTCTGTTACACATTATGCAAAGTCCAATCAGTGTCCTGTCCCACTAAATCAATATTGTACAGATTGCTCACAAAGCACTATTGTACAGATTGTACAGATTATTTATATTATATATCTTATTATATAATTTATTATTATATTATACATATTATTATTTATTCAACATTTTATAGTATTTTATATTTTATTTTATTTTAATTGGTAACTTGATCTGTGTTTATGTGTATGCTGCTACTGCACAATAATTTCCCGGCTGGGATGAATAAAGTACTTCTATTCTATTCTATTCTATTCTATTCTATTCTATTCTATTCTATTCTATTCTATTCTATTCTAAAGGATTTCAAAACAGACAGAATCACCGCTGAAGACAAGACAGATAAAGCTGCGCTAACACCATTCAAGGGACAAAGCCGGTAAACAGTCGTCGGACCCCAGGGGACACAAGAGGCCCCCCCTAAAACAATCCCAGGTGGTCTCTGACAAAACTGGGGTAGCTGCAGTGTGTGCAGGCTGTGGAGGGAGGGGTCCATCTGTGGTGACATTGAATGATGTCTGTACTGGTTCACCGAGCCTTTTGTTGTGGCTTTTCAGCAGCACAGGCACAGATTGATTCCCCACAAATAACCTCATTTCATTCATTTAACAAAAGATTTGAACAAAAATGTGTTTTAGAAGTGAGGAAAACATTAGGACACCCCACTTGTAATAGGTGGGGACTCCGTTTAGGCAAAATAACCTCTGTGAGATGATTCTTGTTGTGGTAAACCAGTATCTGACATCAGTCTAAGAAAAGTCTGATCCTCATTTCAGCCATGAGACGTTTCAGTGGTTCTTTACTTTCAAGTCAATCGACATTTTAAAAGAATAAAGGTCTGGAGTTTCCCCAGGACTTTTCATTTCAGTTCAAAATGAAGCAAAACCGAACTTTTCAACATGACGGTGACATAAAACAGCATTAAATCTGTCATAGAGTAGCAGAGAATTAAACTACGTTTCAGCTTCAACTGTTTTCATATTTTACTCAAGCTCCCTCTAATACGCGGTAGATTTCCATGTTGTTTGGAGAGATTCAAATCTCCATACTTCGCTGTTGGTGTGAGGTTCTTCAGTTGGTCTCTAAGCCAAACATGTTTCCTGTTGTCTATCATGGTGTCTTGATGATTCAACTTTAGACTCCTCTGTCCAAATAACGTCAATCCAGAAGTCCTGGTCTTTGCCCGTGTTCCAAGTGGCACTTTTTTTTTCTTAGAGAGCAAAGGTTTCCCTCTCATTTAACTCACATTAAACTTAAACCTGATGCTTTTCTAATCAAGAGTAGCAAGACCCTGCTGACATTTTAGCGTCTTTGGAGAGTTATTTTAGCATCGTAAGGTCTGCTTTCAACATGAACTTGAATGTTTGGAAGAGTTGGTGGACTTCAAAACTTTAAATTTCCACACACAAAAAAATCCACGAAGAGAAAGCCGCCTCTACTTTTAAACAGCACACCTCAAAATTAAAGACCTTTTCAAGCGTTGGAAATAGCAATCAACTTTTGACAAGACAGACGCTGTTTGACCACTTGCGAAACTTAGGTTGAGATAAATACATGCATATATATTTAGCGCAGAACCACTCGGTGCCAGACCTTGATATTATGTTTTTATTAACACACACAGCAAGATGTAAACGCCATGTGGCTCTAACCAGTTTCATCCCGTTCCCTCTGTCATCCTGACACCACCCACGCACAATCACAAACACTCTGTTCTGAGCGCGAGGCGGCCAGCTAATGAGCACGACTCGACCGTGATTTATCGACTAAATAATTAAACATGGGTGGTACCTTTTGGGGACCATATGGCCTGCTCCTGCGCTCTCTCAGCTGCTCCACTGGGGAGACTTTGACCACAGAATAAAGTGTTTATGAGTGTAAAAGAGACTATGATATTTTGCCAGCATGGAACCAATCAACGGGCAATTTGAGGTCATAAATGAATAGGTCCTGAGTGTGAAACACATGAAAAATATGTGTGAGTTCGTGTGAGCAATTCGAGATCTCAGCTGGTCATTTTCATATTAGGCGCACCCCTGATGGAGGAGCAGCTGCAGAAACGGGCCCCGGTTTGATCCAGCTGATTGATTGGGTGTAAAGCTGTTCATCACGACTGAGGTGACAAGGAGACCCCGGGGGAAATAGGTGGAGCCAAGGTAATCCCTTTCCCTTACAGCCTGGAAATGGAAACCCTGGCAGTGACTAGCGAGTATATTCACTAAACGGATAACACTCTAACCAGCAGAGATAGCACAATGAGGAATGAACACCTCAAGATAAGTGTGGTCTGTTTCCTGTGTGACATAAGTCCTTTTGAATCTCACTTCTCTTTTCTGTTCCCTGCTGCCTTTCAAGAAATGTATTTTGTGGAAATGCAAACAAACAAATTGACTGGCTTCCGTATTAAAGAAGATAAATCAGCATAATCTCACAGCAAAAATCGCTTAACCTGAATATATTTATGCAGTGGAGAAAAATACTTGTTTTTAAAATTACTGTGGGTATAATTATCTGTACCCCTAAATAAATGTAACCAAAATGTTTTTGATCTTTTAAAAAGAAACAAAACAAAAAAACAAACAAGTGTGATAAATAAAAAGTCTATTTACCCTCTCCTAGCGTCTGCTTCAGTAAGTCATGCTTCGCCTGCAGTTTGATGATGAGGTTACTGCCATTCAGGTATTCCTTAAATTTCTAGGAGGGGAGAGACGGGAGTGGAATAAGTTAAAGGAGTCAAACAGAGTTAATCTATCATAAAAGTTAAACAGTTCAGGATCAAAGAAACGGCAGAAATGTAATTTATTGTAGCTCCAAGTCTATTTTCAGAGCATGTGGAAGAGCAGACTGACGCTCACAGCGGGCCGACGTTCATTAGGAAGCAGACGGGTCGACACAGACTCACCGAGAAGTAGAAGGTTTCGGTCTCTTGCTGGTTTGACCTCCTCTTGGCTACGTTGAGCTTGCTCATGTATGACTCAGAGGCCACAGACTTGATGGACTCAGTGGAGCGGCTGTGCTGAAAGGCATCTGACACGTCAAAGTCCTCCACTGTCAGCATGTCCTGGAGCGTTTGCATGGTTGCATCCAAGGTCTTCCTCACCTGGATACCAGCAGAGTGTGGGAAGGAGTGAAGAGAACAACATGTTTTTTTGTTTTTTTTTAATCAGCGGTTCAAGTAAAACTGTTTTGAATTCTGATTTGATAATAATAACAAATAAGCCTAGAGTGACCTGAATTAGGTAAATTAGGATATAATCAAGTCATGAATTGAGAGCATCCTGCAGGCCCATTTTAGACTATGATGAACCACAATGTTTGTGACGTGACGGAGAGGCTTTTTGATTAATAAATGTCCTTCCCAGTAAAGGCACGGCAGTTCAATTTTCTCTGTTAATACAACACGAGAAGATGGGGCTCCAGTCATTAGCACCTCTGTTTACATCTGTCTGCTCTTTATAAAGGAAAACCTTGGCTTCTTGACAAAACAGCCAGTCTCAAAGACACATAGGGTTCGACACCTGCAGAGCTGAGGGAATTTGGGAGTAATTGCAAAGAGAACAGATGGTGATGTAGATATTCTGCTTGGTGTTTTACCCTTCAGTGGTGTGACAGTCTAGAGAAAAAGAGAAGCATTCAAACAAAGCTCATAAATCCTTACTTCTTCATTCTCAATCTTCAGTGTTGCTAACCGAGACTGCAGCTGGTGGTAGCGCATCAGGAGCTCAGTTTGCACCGGCTGCTGGGCGCTGACCTGGCACACCTGAGGAGGACAAACGGGCTGGGTTACGCAGAACAACCTGAAGTGTTCAGAGCTCCCTTATAAAAAGCCAGATCCAGGGAATGAAAGCGTCTACATCTTCTCACCTCATCCCCCATGTGTGGCAGGTATTCAAAGCGCATCGGGGGACAGAACACCTGGTTATGCATATCCATGATCTTGTGCTTATCGTTGCGAGAGTCCAGGTTGTCCACCGCATTCTCAATGATATCCAGTCCCTCGTGGCGTGACGTCTCCAGGTTGTACTCTGCAGACAAGTACGTCCTGAAGGTGCGCGCCAAGCTGGCATGGTAGCCAAGATCACAGCACTTTGGAAGAAAAAATATAAAGGACAAATGGCAATAAAAATGATAATTAGGCATCTTTAAGAGGGACTGCAAAGGAATAGCTTCTTAGCAGAGTTTCAACAACGTGAGAAGTTAAAATGCTGTGTCTTCAGCTTGTTTAGGTGTTTAGGCAAGAACAGATTCGTCTCTATAATGACATATGAAGTTACATTCTCAAAAGCACTAGGATTTTCTGTCATGAGGTTTCCTAAGGGTTATTGTAATGAACTGTGTTATTCCATTATGAACAGAATAAAATGAAGTGATAATGTTGTGTAGATAGATAGATAGATAGATAGATAGATAGATAGATAGATAGATAGATAGATAGATAGATAGATAGATAGATAGATAGCAGATACTTAAACACTTCTATTCTATTTAGACAAAAATGAATTAGAACCATGTACTTTTTTCTGAAACTGTAATATTTTAATCACACAATGGTAATCTCTTAATGCAAAAATACATTAAAGGCTTCCTCACTATGATAGCATAGAAAGCCCTTGTACAGCTGTACATTACTCAAAGCACCTCAGAGTGCATGTTCGAGCCCCTTTAATTGACTAAATGCCTAATCATGCCCTGCTACATGGTAATGCTTAAAAATAGAAGAATTACAGGAGCTGGCACTGCGCAACACGAGGGATAATTACAGAGTCTTATCACACAGAGCTGAATGAAGTAACCTAATTAGGCAGAGGATGCTACTGACGACGTTTAAAGGGAGCGAGGGGCAGCTGACAGCACTGTAAATCACCAAGTAAACACTCTTTAAAACTCTTTAGCGCTGAGGAAGTTGTCTCGCCCCCTTTTGCACAAGCATCATTTCAACTCTGTCAAGTCGACTCAGTAGACCCAAATCTAAGGGGAGTAAATTGGCTCCTTTTTTAAAAACAAGCAAACACACTGAGAATGTGTGCATACAAATCCAGAAGCAGCTGGGAGCAGAAGACGACTGAGGAAACTTAAACACTGTGAAACATTTGAGCCGTATTTAGTTGTGTGTACTGTCTTGTATTCTTTAGGTCAAATGAATTTAGCAGGTTTTAGATTTTTAACCTAAAATGTATGAGGTTGTGAAAGATACATTTAAGGCAGTAAGTTGTGTTAACTTATTAATTTTGTCAAACCTCCAAGAGTTGAATAAACTAGAGTTTATAGGTTAGCAAATAAAAAAGCAATTTTTGTATCCTGAGATCGGAGTGCATTACAGCATTACATTGATGTGACTCTTGACTTTTATTAAGGCAAATGTTTATTTTAATCAAATTTTCAGTTTGGAAAAGCCTGAGGACAAAGTCCTGTTCACACTGAATGAGCCGAATTCATTGTGATGTTAAATACAATTTAACAGATCAGATCAGAAATGTTGTTCATGTATTTTGAAACAAATTTAAATTAAGTAGAATAAGTAGTTATTTTAACTTGATAATGTGAGTAAAAAATAACACAGAAATGTGTGATCTTTAACTAGGCTCAGGGCAGTTTTTTCCCTGAGTCCAAGTGAACAATGTCTCGCTGTGACTGAGATATAACAAACAATGCATTTTTTTCTCACTTACTGTGGTGGAAAGATAAGTGAGGATTAGTTTAAATAGATGCACTTCACCAGGATTTGCAATGTCATGGACCATTTAGTGTCCAGAAACCAGATCCACAGCAGCAGCACAATGAGGCAAAAGGGCAAATGCTCTCAAAATGTTCATCTATCATCTTTAGATTATTAAGTGACTGCAAATAGCTTCCTACAAGTTTTTTTTTTAAATAAATGTGTTCACTGAAACATGACAGTGCTTCTAAACCGACTGGACTGTAAGCTGACTTGAAATATGTGAAGCTGCAATACTGGGAAAAATATTTCACCTATTTGAATTTTCAAACTTTTTTTACTTTTTTTGCACATAAATGTTTCAAATAATGAAAGAAATGTCAGTGTCAGACAAGGATGCACCAGTGTAACCATGAAAAGAAGAGTTCATATGACGTGGTCAATCAGTATTAATTTATGATAATATGAAGAAGTTCTATTTTCAACACAGGCCAACGTTGTTTTAGATAGATTTCTTACTTTGAAGACTAATTATTTTTTCTTTCTTTTTTTCTGGTCATCTTTGTCTCATTAAAAAAGAAATTGTTTGACAATGTGAAATAGTTTAGTGACAAAAAAGTAAAAACTGAAACTTTCTCAGAACTGTATGCAAAAATTATGTGTGGAAAAAAACTCCAACATTTCTTCCATACATTTACTGCTAAACTGTCACATAACATCAAATCAAAGCCCATATAGCCCATTTTAAATTTCCCTTAGCTGTAATCCCAGACTTTTTACATTGATCAGCTCTACGTCTGCCTGTTTTTTTTCATTTCTGCTAAAGCAATATTTTTTTTACTCAAGGAAAGAGTTTATCAATAACCCTTTTCAGTTTTCATCTTCCATTTTCTTTTCCAGTCAGATATCCAAAACATAATCGTGTTGAAACACACATTTTATTGAAGCAATCAAAAGCAAAATTAGCTTAAACAAATTATCCATTGTAATAAGTATAGCATAACAGAACAAAGTGGCAGAAAATAACATTTTCATTCACTTCCTTATGACTGTGGTGAAACAAATTAAGACTGTGGCAAAAGGCCACAAACTCTGTAATTGAAGGGGAAACGTTGATAAGTAATGGAATTAATGAATCAATTTTGCACCTCACTGCAATAAGGTGAACTGTGTGCAAAGACAAAGTAAGAATGTGTTCATTAAAAAGGAATTTTTTTCTTCTTCAATTCCCATTAATGTTCCTCTGGTCCCTCAGCGCAGAGCAACCGCAGCCAATCAGACGAACAGTTTCAAGCATATATTAGGAGCTGAGCGGCCGTTTTAAACACTGGTGAAGGGCTTATTACAGCGCTATTACCTTACAGTTAAGACACCACTGCATCAAATCTGCCTCTGAATCATCTAACTCCTAGAAGCAACTAATGAACAACAACATGACAGAGACAGACAGAACAAATAACATTTTGTCGACACCGACGAAGCCTCATTAATCCATCAGTGAGAAACACGCTTACACACCACTGTCGAAGTAGAACAAATGCGTCAACTGTCAACTGTCGACAGTCACCAAAAGTTAGTGTCAAGGATTGTTACGCAGCAATTAATAATGAATAAATGGCAGCATCTTCGTTTACCGAGGCCAGCAGAGCAGCTTGAAAAAAACAAACAGCAAACAGGCTGAGAGGGAATGAGACATGAGAGCAGATGGCGAGAAAAGTGATGGTGCTGCAGAGAAAAATCAACACCAGAGGTCCCGGCTGAGAGAGACAAACACATGCTCCGAGCACATACTTACATCAATCATGTCGGAGACGTCGTGGATGTAATATTTTGCCACCACCGCATTGGTTGCTGCCAGGTTCAACAAATAGTCATTCCTGGCTTTTGTGCATTTCAGCTTATTCTCTGAGTACTTGGCTTGCCTCTGAGGAGGAGAGAAGAGAAACAAGAGAGGCAGGTGAAGGAAAAGTGAAGCTAAATTGAGCAAACAATGCATTTTGTACACCAAGACAGTATTATGTTTGGAAAAATTGATCTGGATTTGCATTTTGTTAATATTATTCCTCTCTATTTTAAATTCTAAATATTTTAAATTTTAAATATTACTGTAGTACATCTTTATAAATCCCTGCATGACAGAAGTGTTGACATTTTCAGATTTGCTTTCTAGAATTTGACTGAAGGCTATCCTGAGATAGCAATGGGAAACTTTATCTCACAACAGAGCTGCACAACTGTGTGGCTCAAACAATGCATCACTTTCCTTCTGCTTAACTCTGCTGCTCCATCATCTACAATTTTAATGAAAACCCTTGATATTTGAGGATGTAATGTGGCTAAAAGTGGGGTGTTTTTGTTTTTCATGGCTCTCCAGCTGAATTTTTATCAAGTATATTTGTTTACCAACTGATTGAATTTTCAGTGCTTTAATTGTTCAGCAGATTAAAGCTGTGCACTTCTCAAGTAAATCAGAAAAAGAAAAAAAGCCTCGTCTTCTTTATTGGTTTTGTACATTTCCTGATTCACTCGAGTTTTCTATTTCAAAAAGCTATTGTGCACACAGAAGGAAGGAAAAATGAGTAACTCTCTTCCTTCCTTTGCATTCAACCCACTTCCAGGCAGAGTAATAAGAGACGGGCTTGCAGTCGAGAGACAAAAAAAAGGAGATGAATCCTTATTGCGACTCTGTGTTATAAATAGTCTGGAGCCTCCAGAGCAGGTAGAGCCACTGAAGTTTGCAGGTTAAGGAGAAGTTTTGATTCCCTGCTCCTCAGAGATAATAGGAGTTTCTCTATTTGCATAAAGAAATTCAGGAGTAAGCTCAGAATATAAAACGCATGGTCGCGTCTGAAGGACAGAAGGCTCAAGAGAACAAGAGCCCGGCAAGTCTGGCAGAGAAAGCGGAAATCTGCATAAGCTGGAGAGGGAGTTGGGTTATTGGTGGGTTCGGATCTGGCTGAAGACCTCAGACTGCTCCTACAACTGTCCGATGTTAAACTGCTTCCTCTCGCTGCAAGACTTTTACTCTCCAAATTTTCCAGCTCAAACTGTAAACATTTAAAATCAATGAGACTTTTCTCAAGGGTTTCTCAAGCCCAAGTCCTGAGTGGAGAGTTTAAAAATGTATATAGCAAGCATGAATCCAGTGCAAGGGATAATTACACAACACTCTCCTCTTCTTACACACACTTACCTTTTCTTTCATCTTCTCAATCTTCCTGGCGGAGCTGCGCCGCGGCTGGCGGTCTTCGTGGCGCAGCAGGTTGACGTTCAGATCTCCGGACTTGCTGAACTGCTTTTCCTCCTGCTTTTCTGCATCTTTCAGCTTGCTCTCAGCGCTGATGCTCTCAGTGTGGTACATGTGGTAAGTCTTCATCACCTGGAGGGAGACACAAAAAAAGACATTTTTCCAGTTATACAAGTAGAGTGCATTTTTTTTCTAAAGTGGGGTTTGTAGTAGTTGTTAACAGTCAGTCCAGATGATCGCCCGTTCTCAAGTAAGAGACTGACTATTGAAAATGACTCCACAATTCACCATTTTACAAAAAATAAAATAAAATAATACAAAAAAATGTATGTAAATACTTAGTGGTTGTGCACCACTAAGTATCTTGAATTCAGCTTGCACTAATCTAAGTATTTTAATAACAACTAATCACTTTTTCAAGTTTTGAATTGTTTTGTTGCCCAAATTCAGTTAAAACTCGCAAAAAACTGAGAAAAAACACAGAAAATGATTAAATAAAATGCTTCTCTTACAAAGTTATGTTTTTAGATGAATCAAGAAATGTAGAATTGAAAAGTTGTTCAGAAATATTTGTTAACATCTTGAGACAAAGGGTTGTCTTGTATTTTTCCCTCGCGGGTGGAATATGTTGGGACCAGTGCACACAAACTAGCACAAGCTGATGTGGATTAATACACGTCACTCGAGCATTAAAACCGAAATTCACAACACACCAATATGTGCCTGTCCTCATTCACACATGAGCCACACTTGTGCAATGAATTGCAGCAGTGTTATTGTTGGTTTGAAGCCTCCTTATCTCAGCCTGCAGCATGAATAAGAAAAAAAAATAATCTTTAAAGGAAATATCTCTATTCCAGAGTTCATTGGTTTGAGAGTCTACTTTGATTTCTGCCTCTTCGTTGATGCCTGGTGGATCCGTTTGAGACGTCAATATACCAGAAAACACAGATGACTCAACCAGAGGATTATTTAATTGGATACAGGGTTGTTTACAGTTTTGTCCCACTTGTCAAATCTCCAATTTACCATCTGACCCCCAGCTCTTTTCTCACTTTTTGTAAGTGCTGATGTTGTTTTACATGTTTTCTACAATTATTTCACTACTTTGATCTCTTCTAACACAAAATATACTTCTTACTCAAGACTTAAAAAAAACTATTATTATTAGACTAGACAGAAGTGCCCTTGATATGTCTTAACCTGTCCCATATGCTTCTGGAGACTCTCCTCTTAAGCCTCATAAAGGAAAATCCAGATGTGAGAGAGGCCTCTTCAAACAGCTCAAGTGGACATAATTTACTATGAACACCTCAAGATGTTTGACAGTCAAAATAAACAATCATCTAACAGCTGGATACCTTTCATCTGGAAGCTGCAGATACATTTTTTTTGTTGTTGCTGGGTTACACAACTGTAATTTATCACTGCTTCCTCTTTCATGTCGGTTGTGTATGAAAATGCAGCTTAAGGTCGATGACACTTCAGCACCGAGTTTTTACACATCTGATCAGTCAGGATACATGATGTGATCTAAGTCAAAGCCAGACTGAGACTGAGACTGCCACAGATTTTTGGGAAAGTCCAAAAGGTTTTCCAGTTAAGCGTTGGCAAACATATGCACTGCTAAAGGACTTTATGCCATTGCGTAACAACGACCCAAAAATGATGGTACTATGCTACCCTAAGTCATAATGATTCAGGTGTAATAACCAAACAATTTAAACTGAAGAAATTATGTAAAACAATTTTTTGCAGAATTATTAAAAGAACTTTTTCCTTGGTGAAGAATAAATTATGACACCCCCATATTATCGTTCAGAGCAGCCACATACTGTATTTTTCTAAAACTCTACACAATATTTGGAGCAACATACATTGCTGTTGTGATTTTGATTAACTTTATCTAAAATTTGTTAAACCTCCAGTTGTCACCGAGTCTCTTATCTACAACACCCGCAGCGAGTAAGACTGAGTAATTTGCGGAAATGTTTTGCTTTAGCTGTCTCTACAAAAAGTGTGTGTGTGCTTGAGTCCTGTGACAACAGCCAAGGGCTACCTAGTTTCTAAGCTGTGATTTAAAAGACGGTGAAATAAAAGGCTGCAGATTTTCTTAATGTGCAATTTTTTTCTTAAACTAAAGCAAAAACCAAATCAGATCTTCCAAAACATGTATTGACCAGATAGGATAAAGCCGCTAGAGGTAAGTATATAATAACAACAACAACAAAAAAAAACTATTAAAACTCTCTCTATAGATATAAAGGGCATTACAAAAGAGGAAGAAATACTTTATTCAGAACCACTTCGATACATCCACCATAGAAATTTACAACCAGGTTAAAAATATGTTTTACTACAACATCTTATCTTCAAGTCATCTGCTGCAATTACATCACTATCCCTGCATAATGAAGTGTAAAAAGCTGCGGTAGAATGATGACCTTTCCTGGGAATATGCTGCCTCTCACCTCATGGAGACCTAATGTTCATAACTTGGAAATAAATTACATACTGTTAATTAATACACTGCAGTAAAAATATGCCTGACTCCCTACACAGCTCATTTGTTTCTGCCTGTTTTTGTCTTTTGACAATCTCAGAGGTTTGAGATTGTCAAACTGATGTTAGTATCAGATAACCACAGTTAATTAAATAAACAATTTTGAAACTAAAGTTTTATTTATTATTGGTTAGGGTTGGTATGTATGTCTGTTTGTACAGCAGCTCAGGGTTTCCCTCAGTGTATTATAAGCCTGGCGGGCCACCAGGCTAAGCAATGATTGTTTATTTAAGTTTTTTAAAATGTTTGCATTTTTAAGACTCTATTGTTGGTGTTCAGATATTAATTTTCCAAACTCCCTGTAACACATAATTATCAAGTGATATTTTCAAATTTCCTGTCAATTTTAAACATTTTTTAACTCAAAAACACAGCGTGCTGCTGGATGTCATTGCTCTGCCCAAACCACCAGGCTTTTCTAGGGGAAACCTTGGCAGCTTTAACACTTCTTAAAATGGTTTTTAGTGTAATCATTATAAATGATGTGTCTGTTCAATAATGGTGAAAAATCTCTATAAAAGTTGGACCAGTTCATGGAAGCAGACTGTATAAAACGGCTTAACAGGCCTACCAGTTTCACCAAATTCACAGAAAATAAATGAAGTTCAGCGTAGCTTTACTGGACTTAAACAAAAATAATGAATGAGGAACATCACAAACCAAAAGAGTAAAGCTACATCAAAACCAGACGCTGCTGCTGTTGACAAAAGAACACCTGTATGTGAGACAGACGTGCAGATATGAGACACAAGGTGGCGGATCCCAGAGATAAGAGGAGCTGAGTCTTTATTGATCCCAGGAGGAAATGTTGTTGGCACGGCAGGATATTAATTCAGGTAGAAACTAGGAAAGCAATATTTCTCTGATCTCTGCTGATGACACCAGCAATAGGAAGTGCCGACTCATGACTTTCCCTCATTTTCTCAACTCACAGCCAGTGCTAATATCAAGTGTTAAATGTTCCTTTTACTTTAGATAAAAGTAAACAGCCACTGGGGGCGACATGTTTTTTTTCTCAAACCTTGAGAAAAAACCCATTATCAAGGTTTTTTTTCCCAGTTTTATGAGAAAGACAGATGCAAAGCATCAAGAGATACACGGATATTATAAAAAATAAAAACTCACTAAGTAGTTCTTTGGAATGTAATTTGTTCAGCTAATTGGACTTCAGAGAAGTAAAGTGTGCAGACAAAATGAAGAACATGACCCAAAACTTGGAAATACTTAACTCTGACTGAGTTTGACAAAAATGAAAAGACAGAAGACCATAAGCACAATCTCTTTGCACCAAGTATATCAAATGAAAAAAATAAGTTTTAAAAGGTATTCTGTGCAAAATGTACTGGCTTCTGCACAGAAACGATTCATTTCAACGACAGACAGTTTGTTGATGTAGCCTTTCTTCCTCCATCTGAGCTGCAAAGTTTTACGTAACTCCCACAAAGTGCGTGTCACAATTAAAAGGAATGAGACTCCATTAATATGCTCAATTATCTGCCGGATCTTAGCAGTGGCCAAGTAGATCATCATAAGAGGGGCCATCTGAGTTTTATTACACTTTCTGAAGGAGGAAAATGGAGAAAGTGAATTTGTAATTAAAAAAAATACATATATACTGAATGAGTAGTTGTTTTACAAGATCTCTACAACTTGTCTGAGTGGCCAACGTATAGCGAGCAGAGCAGCCTCGTACAATTAACGCGATTGAAATAAGCTTGTTGAGAGCACATGCATCTGATATTCAAACCCGCAGATGACTCGATCAGGTAACTTTCCCCGATCGAGTCATCTGTGATATTTGATATTTTTGACTCTTATCACACTGCTAAGATGAATAAGTCACATAAGACAGCTCTGCCCTGTCTCCTGTTTCACCTCAGGGGGCAGAAGATTGCTGAATTTGCTTGGAGCTCGTCCAGTTTTAGGCACTAAGCCTCTCTCAGTAAAAACCCATCAGAGCAGAAAAAGTGCCCTGTGCTCTTATCCTTGTGCTACAGTTAACTTTGTGTGGATTCCCCTGCAGAAAACTCCACTGTTTACATGCTAATGTGTTCAGTGATGTTAGATTTGAGAACAGTGTCTCTGCAAATCTATAATCTATTCTCTAATCTAAAGCACTTCACATGATCTAACATGATCTTTATTTGTGTGTTGTAAAATGATGATATAAGGTAAGGTCATTTTATTTATATAGCACATTTTCACCAACAAGGCAATTCAAAGTGCTTATAATATAATATAATAATATTGCTGTCTTATAATATAATACCACAGCATGTTAGGCACTAAAATAAATAGAGAAACTATATTTCTGATCGCTCCTGTTTGTTATGATTTGGTTTACAGTGCGGTGAGGTAAGACGCAGGCAGGCCAGGATGAATATGAAAAAAGATGAATTTAATAAAGAACTTACGGAACTGAACAACAGGGAGCACAGGGAAACAGTGGTGGTGACACAAACTTACATGACAAGAACACAGACAACAAGTGAGACTAAATACACACGGGGTAATCAAAGGAACAAGACACACCTGGGAGACAATCAACGGGGAAGACGCAGAGACAGGACTCACAGGGAACAGGATCATACAGAAAGCTCAAAAATAAACATACAGAAGCACAGATCGTGATACTGTTAATGTTGTTGATAAACTATTGAGGTCTGATATGAGACTATTTTTCTACATTAGTAAGACAATAAATTACCTATTGTATGAAAGATCCAGAAGTTAAAACTGTCAAGTAAAAACAGATCTATCCATAAAGTTATTTCACAGGCCCTCTGATGTAACACAGTAGTTACAGAATACAAGATGTTACAAGGAAGAAGGGCAAAATACAAAGATGCATCTTGAAATCGACTGGTAAACCATGCAAAAGCTCTCACAGGCCATTCTAACAACACTACAGTGATTCCCAGCCCCGTCCTGTATGTGTTAGATGTGTCTCTGTTCCAGCACACCTGATTGAAATGACTGCATGACCTTCTCTCCATGCCATCAGTGCTGCTGAAACCTACTAATCACCACAGCAAGGAAACAATTATAACATAGGGTGTCCAGAGTACCTTAAGAACCTGCATATGTTTTTCTTCTCTCCCTGAAAACACCTGAATCAAAAGATGGATCAGTGATTGGGAACCACGGAGCTAGAAAAAGCACAAAAGGCGCTAGAGGTTTCTGAAACTATTACCTGCTTGATCATATTGACTGTTCATCTAGACTTTTATAGCTGACAGAAGTCACAAGACAACAGAAAGCTGAATTTATTGCAGCAATTTCTGTCTGACATGGAACATGCTTGATTTGTAAACATATATTTGGAAAATTCCAGGTAAATTACTTGTGAGCTTAGCGAATCCAGTAAATTCAAGTGTGATACCTTGCGAGGACGCCACCAGTGCATCCGACCGCAGATCAAACTCAAAGTGAAAGGTCGTGGAAAACCACAGAGCAGGGTAAGCAGATGCTGAGGTATCAGTGTGAAGAGATTGAGAAATTTATGAAAGTTAAAAGACGCAAACCTCTAATCCTTTGTATGAGCTTTAAATCAGTTTAAAAACTATGTGCACAGAGATTCAAGGTGTGGGTTTCTATGACCACACATCTGCATCCAAACTTACAACATCAAGTGCAACGCAAAGTGTTGAATGCAGTGGTGTAAAAGCAGGTCACAGTTTAACTCCATAGCAGAGGAGACAAGTTCTCTGCAGTGTTGAATCATGTCTTTCCATCTGGCAATCCAAGATGAGACTGAAATGTGCAGTTGCCAGGAGAAGGGGAAACAAGTCTGACTGCATTTCAGCAAGTCTCGTAGCAAGTTTGGTGCAGAGAGGATTGTGGTGTGGATTCATCCCCTTAGATCCAGTGAGAGGAACTCGCAACGCGTTAGCATAGCAAGACATTTAGGACAATTTTAGGCTCCCTAGTTCGTTGTGGAACAGTGTAGAGAGGGTCCTTTCCTGTTTGAACATGATAGGACACCATGGCACCATGTTGTGGTCCATAAATAAGTCTTTATGGACTTATTTTTGTCCTGACATCAACATGGCAGAACCTCTTTGAGATGAGTTAGAGGGGAGACCACAAACTAGGCCTTGTTGCCCAACATCAGTGTCTCACCTCACAAAACACTTCTGGGAGAAGGGCCAAAAATCCCCATAAACACACAGAGTTCAAGTTGTTAAAGCTTCAAATGGTGGGCTGATATATTAAACTCTATGTTGGTATGTGTGAAAGTAGGCAAGGAAATAACTAAGAAAGCGTGAAACAGAGACAGCCTACCTAATTTCTACCAGGGGATAAAACCAGTCATTATAGTAATCTTAATATGAATCATGCAACAAAGTGACAGCATCTAAAAGAGCAAAGTTCAAAAACCAGAAAGTACAGAGTTAAATGAAAACTAACTTCAGTTGGTTTAAATGAGACTCAGATGACACATCCCCTACTTTCCTGAAACAGTTTCTACAGATTAACTTCAAACAAAACCAGTTTGACAAAGCTACAGTCTTTATTATAGTTGTAATGGTAGAAATACTGTATATTTAAATGAAATCTGAGGTTTTTTCTGTTTCTATGAACTAGGGAGTTAGTGGTAACTTCTTTCCATCGCAGCAAGTTTCTGGCTGATCTTCATAAGAGCAGACATTAAAAAAAGTCAGTGATCTTGAAGAAGCTGTTACTGGTCCAACGTCATTCTCAGAAAAATTATGAGATTTCCCGAACTTTATAAACTCCCAACATGCAATATTGCATCTTTAGTCAACATGTTGCATGAACAACTAGATAAGACTCAGTAAATACTGTCGCCTGGAAGGGCTTCCCTAATTCCCTTGTCACACTTCTGCATATCTGCCTTTCGATGCGCTGCTTCACTATTGCCTTTCAACACATCTGGTACTGCAGTTAGGTGATTTTAGGAAAACAAGGTAATGCAAATATTGCTTTACTACCATGTTAATTTTCTAAAATGTCCTCTCTGCTCATTGTGTTTACCAAGATTTGTATGGACAGTGAGAGTCCATCCTACAGGCCAAACATTTATAGACAACCGGAGTTTTATTGTGAAATATTACAGACTACATAACATTGCATCCAAGCAGCTCCTTGTGACTGGCATTGCAATGATATAAGCAACACATATGATGTCAATAACAGGAGATAGTATTTCACAAAATGCATCAACTTTCTTCACATTTAGACCCACATAAATGGGCTTTACATAGATGACAAGACAGCAAATGGTGCGGCAGCTCGCGACCTGTGAATTCATGAAAGTGTTTCTTCAGCCCAGCATCCTGAAGTTGGTATGAGCTCATGGTCCATCCAGATGTGGATGTGATTACAGCTTACAAACTGTGCCACATGTTCCTTTAAGTCATTCACAACTACCTGATCCCTCTGCTGCTCTTCGTCATCGTCGTTCACCATCAGCTCGTTCTGTTGGTGTATGTTCTTAGTCATCCAGGAAATGGAAATCTTAACCGTTTAAAATTGAAGGCAACCAGACCTCTTCTCATCAACTCAGTTGTACAGATCCAATATAGAAGAGATTTTAGTGAAACAAAGTTGAAGGAAAAACTTCCTAGCTATATCAAAGTTTAATAATCAATTTGTTTAAAAATCAATGACCTACAAAAACTTCTGCAACTATAGTCAAGACAAAAGAATCAAAATGGCAGAAAGTTTTTAACAAACGTAGCATTCTTACAGTAAATCATGTGTTTGCTTCTTTTTATCTAAAGGATTTTCTAAAAGGCAACAAGAACAATCGCATGATAGGCGGAGCCCTCAATAAGGCACAGAAATAAAAAGTAAAGAAGTAAAAATGAACAAAATCGAATGGCAAATAGGACAAGACATCAGAAAGATCAAGTGAGGATGAAAAACTTTGTCCTGGTACGGCGATGAGATGAGGTGTGAGAGATCAATCTGTGGGAGATGCAGACTATTACTCACAGTGTAGAGTTCATTTGTCACCTTCACCAGCTCCTCGTGCATCTGGATCCCAATTTCTTTGCTCTGGAAAACAACAAGACGGGAAAAAGTTTTGTCAGTTGTGGCCTGATGGAACAAGCACAGTCGACTGTCCCAAAGGTATGACTTTGGTGAGTCAAACGGCATTCACTACAGCAGGTTTAATGTCCGTAGCCAGTTCAGAGAAGTCAACAATAATTCACTTGAGCAATGACTCAGCTCAGATTCTCCTTAAAAAACTGCAGCCTTGATCCTTCACCCCAGGCATGTCGACAACCATTCACATCTTGAAATGGGACCAGAACAAGTATCATCCTGACTTTGTTAGGAAACACTTTAGTGGCCTAAAGGGCACACAGTGTTAGGTTACGTGATCATAGGCACTATTAGTGTGATTGTTCATACTGCAATTTAAAAGCCTGACTCTCTTAACCCATGTTGAAAACCGAAGAATCAAGTGCAGAACTGATAATAGCAGCTTATGAGGCAGCTCAAATCTGCATAGCATGTCTCAAAATCCAACGTTTGTTCTAACATATAACATGGGACTGAACTGAGAAAGACATCCTCATCATGGAGCTCACATTGTGTTGCTGAGATCCCATCAAAGTTTGTTTTCCTCTGTTTCTTAGAGGAAAACAGAAATGGAACAAGATGAAAGCAAGATCAGAGACTATTGCAGACGAGGCTGAAATAGTTTGCAGTCAGTTGCAGGGCGGTCTGACTGCAGACCCTACACTGAACTCCTGCAAAGAGGAGGAAGAAGGAGAAGGAGGAGGAGGAGGAGAAGGAAAGCTTCACTAACTATCCAAACGTCTAAATCCCCTTAAAACACCCAAACACAAACTCTTAAAAATAACAATCGTCATAACTTTTGACACACATCCACGCTGATCAAACCACACAGCAAGTTTAATGCTCTCCCGCTAGCTTGCTTAGTGGGAGATTTACCTGTCACATTGAAAATAGTAGTGATTTAATAACTAACCTTTTTTTTTACATGAAGTATATTTGAAAACACATACAGTGGAGACCACAGATAAAAACAACCAAGGGAAAGAACGTGAATCATACTTGTCCATGTACCTTATTTATAAGCATTAATTTATAAATAATCACAAATTACAAATTGTTGCCCACTTTTTCCCCCAACCTCTTCTTACCATCAAACCTCCATTGCTTTGCACACTAAATCTTTCTTCAGATGAATTATAATTGTATTAGATGGCTCATTTCCACCTCTGCAAACAAAATTCATACTGAACAATAAAATACAAAATGACTTTGTTATGTTTCATGTTAAGAAATCTTTCAAATTCCATAAATTATTTCAAAGCATAACTGCAAAACTGTTTTCAACAGTCAAAGCCATGACTAAATGCATTCACTGAGCAATGCTTTTTCATTTTTACACAAGGGAAACAGGAATCTGTTGTAAAAAGAGATGAGTAATACCTGCACAAACCACAACCAGAGAGAGAAATTCAATAGAAGGTGAAAGTTGTTCACACCTGGCTTGGAAACAACTAAAGCTGCTAGGTCTGAAATGAGCAAATCCTTATTTTAACATGCACATGAAATTTGTGTCAAAAAAAGTATTAGTTGCAGAATTGGACAATGTATCTGGAGTGCAAGCATTAAGCTGTGTTCAAGTAAGCTTTTCTGAACTCGATAGACATGATGCTTCCTCTGAGGGCAGCGGCAGCTGGTGAGCAGCATCTGTATGCATCAATGACTCTGAGCTGAGACAGACTGCAGCATGCACTGCAGAGGTTTATGAGCAGGGAGGATTCACGCAGAAAGCCAACAACCATGATGCAACACACACTTAGAGCCGTGACAGGTGGGATGTAATAGGCTGCAAACACATGTTTTTTTAGAGGTGTAATCTAACATGTGTAGCTGTACAGAAGCTTCACATTATATTCTCTTTTATATTTGTGTAAGTGAGACAAAAGAAGTAAACAGGTGAGACATAAAGCCTTCACAACTGTGATCAAAGGTACGGTTAGCGGATAAAATTAGAAAATTAAAAACACCTCTGTGAATTAAGATTTAATCTCATTCAAACTAGGGATTTGGATAATTACAAACTGAACAAGTGACAGTAAAACAAGACAACTGATTAAAAATGTAATACATGGTTACAACAATTCATTAACCAACTGGAGTCAATCATCTGCACAAAGTCTGAAAATCCTTCCTTTCTTTTAATGAATGACAAGCAGAAAAAAAGTAAAATCAAAAACTTTCAGATATAAGAAAAACACATTTCCTAAACCAAAGTCAATTATTTGTTTTTTAAACAATTATTTTAATTGTTTAAGAAATATTTAAACAGTCTTTTATTGTGAAAAAACAGTTTTTTCCACAGACAAAAAAATGTTTTTCTCTGTGATTTTTGTACAGTAAAGCGGTGAGATATTGCTGATTTAAAAATGCAGATTTTGTTTACTTGGCAAAAACTATTTACTGTTCACCTTAAACACATCATAAAAATGTTTTTCATAATCAAATAAGCTATTCTTTTAGTTTGAATAAAACCAGGAAATAATTATTTGGCATAAGCTCAAAGCTTTATTAACCTGACAGGCACTGCTAATCACCTGGTTAACACCGTCCCTACAGTGAAGAATAGTGGTGGCAGCATCATACTGTGGGTTGATTTCTGCATCAGGAACATCATGACTACTCTCCATAAAAAATAATAAGATAAAAATGATTGCACACTTTTCTAAAGAGCTTTTTTGCTGGATATTTTCAGAATATTATAAGTAGATTTTTAAAAAGAAAATCCCAAGTCTATTTTGCAATAAGCCGGTAGTTAAACAAAAAAAAAAGAAAGAAAGAAAAAGGACTGCTGTGTGAACAGTTCCCAGGGTCAGTAACTTTCGTACCCATACTGTAGTTTGGGACCAAAATGGTTAATGGCAATGAAAACTAAATGTTTGTTTAAAGTTATGTATTTTTGTATAATATATCTACCAGCTGTAGCCGAGCCACCCATCCATCCTCTCACATGTGGAAACAGATGTCTAAACCTGCTTTGGTTTTTCTTCCTTTTCAGGTCTGGAAAGGTGTCGACACACATATCTGAGTTTTAACCTACAGGAAAGCCCGCAAGGTGAAAACATCATTCTGGTGTTTGGATAAGACCCAAGTTATTCCTGCTATGTGCTGACGGTCAGCCAGATGTTGCTCACACTCATAGGGGACGTAGAGTTTAGGATGATAAGGAAGAACACGTTTTTTTTTTATCCCTAAACGGCTTTTAAGGCTCTATATAGACCATGAAAACATCAGGTAGGTTACAAACACTGGACATGTTCACTGTCAGTCTCCAAAGCTAAACATACATCAACAAAACCAGACAAAAACACCCCTATAGGTTTTACAGTAAACAATTTAAATATCTGCAAATGAGTTTAAGTGTCACAAAAACTCACTCAACTACACATGAACCAGCATCTGTGTGTAGAATATTAAAATAATACGCACATGAACAGCATGACATTGAGGACAACAGTTTATGAAAACAAATGCTCAAAGTTAACTAGCTGTGGTTTATGTGTTCTTTTGCAGTCAAACATGTTTGTGCGCTTGCAGCACACTAAGATCAATGGGGTGATGGTTTCACTGACCTTCTTGAACAGGCGGATGACGTCCTCGCCGATCTGAGCCAAGCGCACGATGACGTTGTTGGTGTAGATGTCGCTCAGGGTGGCATGGTCTCGGCTCTCACGCCTTGTCTGGTTCAGCAACAGATACCAGCAGTTTACGGACGACAGCAAGTGCTGGTCTTTCCTGGAGAGATAACAACAGCAATACACGGGTGTTAGAGTATCCATAAGAATGAAGCCTAGAGCGACTAAGTGTTCCTTAGTGGGAATTTTAATATCAAGATAAATAACCTCAACTTTAAGGAGGCTTTCTTTTCTTCTCCCCGAATGAGAATGTTTTCCCTTTTCACCAAACTGCATCATGGTTAGTAAAGGATACATTTTTAATGCTGGTGACCGTAATAATCCAGAAAGTCAAGAGCATTATTGCTGCATAATCACTTTATACTTTGCCTTGGGTGGTTTCAAATAGAGGGAGCATGGTGCATTTATATCTATCCACACAGATGCAAACACGTGACCAATTCAGACCTGTCTCAACCACATCGGGGTCTTAATCAATCAAACAACCCTGGGGGAAGGGCATAGACAAAACCGAGCAGGGGGGGAAATGAGAGTGAAGGAGGAAGAGAACCAGGACAGGGTGGGGAATTGGGTTTCACTGTGAAGAGAAACGGATAAGCACCACCAACATCAAAGGCATCCTCTGCAGAGAGCTTTCATGATGCTGATCACATTGAATGAAGCTGATAAGTGGTTCATTTTTATATCTAAGTGAACAAAGATACAAAAACCATATCATCCTAAGAAAAGAGATCAGGGTTTTCTTTTCAGCAATTTTAACCACTAAGTGGTTTTGAACTCTTAGACAGCCGAATCGTTTAAAAACAGATGCTGTTGTTGTGCCCTGACGTGACACAACACGTATGGATAATAGCAAGAATCCTATTTTTGCCATATCGTTAAAAGTCACATGCATATATTTATACTTCATTTTAACAATTAATTGAACCTACACTTGTGTTGAACGTCTGTTTTAAAATATATTTACGACCAATGACATAAAAAAAATACATTTTCACTTTTCTACAAAGTTCACCAACTTCACAGTTCTTGTTAAGTAATATAATATTACTAGTATTTCAAAAGAGCAGAAGAAATCTTATGTTTTTAGTTTTTTTTAACAATAACAATATTTGTTGTTAATCTGTTGCCAAGAGATGAGCATGTTTTCTCATCAGTAAACATCTGACTTTTACTTTTTTAAAGTAAAAATCAAAAGGCATTTTAACAATAACACAAACACCAATGAACGTCTCCCCACTAACAGTAGCCTTTTCCATAAAATAAGCTTTTTAGCTATTTTTTTATTCATCATGTTTAGCACACTGAATGGAGGAAGTCAATGTAATTCAACATGCTAGTAATATTCCACATGCCACTGGAAGTATTTAGGCTACCATTAGCATTTTGGCTAATTTTAGCTAATGTGCTAATTTTAACATACTGAATGGAGTAAGTCCATGTTACTCAACATGCTTGTGACTCTCCAAATGCTATCAAGTACATTGTAGCTTCCTTTAGCATTTATGCTGATTTTTAGCATCAGAACGCTGGGCTCCAACTGATGGGCACACTTTGGCAGGCCCCATTTAAACTTCTTCAGAAATGTTCTAGCCTGTTGTTGCTCCTCCTGCTTCAAGCTCTTAAAAACACAAGAAGGTGTATATCAATTAAAGTACCATCATGAGCTTATTAGCTGTTCAATACAAGTTGTCCATTACACTAAGTGCAGGTTGTCTCTAAAAGACATGCATTGATTTAGCCTTTAGGATGCTGCTCTTTTATCAAACATCTATTGTAAAGTTATGTAAATAATAAATAACGGTATTTATCTAGCATTTATAAATCAGTTATCCAATATTTCAAAGACACTATGTGTGTCTTTATTGATGTGCCTATTAATACTTAGTAAAAACAAGCAAAGAAAAAGACAAGTGAGTTTAAAAACAGAAACATATTCAACGTGGTGGCTGAATGAGAATAAAGTTGAGGAATGAGAAAGCCTGAAATGTGAAGAGTGCAAATGCTTCATATGGAGGACAAAAGCTGTGAAGACTTGAAGGAAACAGAGGACACAAAATCTGCTGTTCCTTCGCTGCTGCCCTCATTTCACAGAAATGAGGAGCAGAGGGCCGTTAATTAGGCCGGAGTGCTTCACCAGCAGCCGAGTCTGTTAACACTGGACTAATTGTAGCTCTTTGGTTTGTTTTATGGCACTGACACAGACCAGTTTCTATGTCTTCAGGGGACGGTCAATCACAAAAGACAACCTGCACCACAAATTCTTTTCTTTGTGCTTCCCTCCATCTTCCTACAAAGGACCTGGAGATTGTACGATGCCCTCTGATAACTAAGATATATCACTAACAAGTATAAAAGGCCAAATGCTGAGCTGAAAGGTTTCTGTTAAAGTTTGGGGTGAAAAAGGAAGTTACACACAGGGTTTTTGCTTCCACTGCATCATTCTCACCCAATGGTAATTGACCACAGTGTCTTGCAAAACTATTTATATCCCTTGAACTGTTTCCCATTTTGTCCTGTAACTAGTAACTTGGGCAGTTTTCACACCTCATTGTCTGGGAAACTCAGTTCAATTGGGGACCAAAATTACAACATCTGTTACATTTTCAGCTGCTGCTGTTCACTGTCCCATTGCACTGTGTCAAACGAGCCAAAGCCTTTGAAAAACCTGTTTACCTCCTTGTCTGTGAAGGCGTTGCATGAAGACCCACTGGAGAAAACATGAAAACCACTAAAAAAAATATCAAAAGAGCGCAACTTCCTTCTTCTCCTAATCTAAACCAAAATGAAGTGGCATCAGATTTTAGTGGCTGTAGGATTTCTCTACTGTCTTTGGTAAAAGACCACAATCTATTTCTTCTCTTAGTGCTAGAAACATGTTTTGGTTGTATTTACCCAGAATCCCTGCACTGTAATCACTTCCTGCTTTTGGAGCGCTCTCCGGTCCAGCTGGCATTCACACAAGCATTCGAACTGTAATTCAGTTCGAATGCCAGAGTTCACTTCAACCCAACAGAGACCTAAGTCTTTAGGCGGACCAACGTTCACCGTTTTGGTGCTTACACCTCCCCAAACGAACGGGCTTTCTAGGCACACAAACTAGAGTTCGATTAAAGCGGACTAAACAGGGCTGGGATTTTATCTGATACAGCTGAGCTGTGAAGGGTTCGCAGATTTAGCAGAGAATATTAGAAATGTTTGCTGTGTTCCTCAGTCCAGGAGAAAACATGTGGTTTTTAGGTTTTTAAAACAATATGCCAAGCTTTAAACATCTGACACAAAACCGTACAGCTTGAAAATGGCACAAATCGCCAAGCCATTAAACTCTATCTGACAAAGCAATAATACTTTGATCAACATAGAACGATTCATAAATGCTTACATTTTCTGGATGAGGATTAAACTCTAAAGTTAAAACACATCAGTGAGAGTCATAAAACAGGGTCATTGTTTTACTTATAATTGTAGTGAATTCCACCATCCAGTCCCTCAGAGCCTGTGATGGGTCTGAGCCAGGATTTCCAGAAGGAAGTCTGTATTTATCAACTCAGGACTCAGCTCTGTTCAGCCTTTAATCTCTTCCACACTGCCTCGCTTCCTCTTCTCCATAAAACAGTCAAAGAAAAAGGGGAAAAAAAGAGACAAATAGTTTCAAAAGACTAGGAGGAGGCACATGTTCGAGTTTTGGGAATAAAGTTCACTTTGGCTCCATTTTACGCGTTCTTTGTTATTCTACATTGACACACAGTCACCATTTCAGTCTTTTCTATTAAGAGTTTCATGATTTGACATCACACAGCTGTACAGAGATACAGGCCAAAGCAGGACACCATTGGTGAAGACAAGATGGGGATTTGAAAAGATACACAAAAAAAAACATAAAACAAGCTCTGCAAACCAGCTGATCCATTCATCGTCTGTGAGCTGACATCTGCCAGCTGGGCTCGTCAACCTGACGAGAGCCGATCGAGCACCGGCTCCTCTGTTCAAACAAACAAAGCCTGGAGAGATATAGCTCAACCTCTTACCCTCTGCCCTGCAGGCCACCAGAAAGGAGACATACTTCAAGAACATAGTTGCACTCAGTGGGCATAAAGCTGTACAAGGCGCTCAGTGTCAGTGTTTGAAGCACCATCCAACAGCAGCAAATGTCATTCTACAATGTTACATCGTAACTAAAGGGGATAACAGCTCCAAGAACCTCTTCTTCACCATTTGCTGATAAATACTACGTTCAGAGAAACATCAATTCAGTGGGAAAAGGACCGCATACCAGAAAAGAAACAACTAAAAAGCCAAAAATTCCATATGTTTCTATCCACTTATCATGGACGTGAAAGCCACATTAAACTGTTGCTTTTAATTATGCTATTGAAGACTTAATTTTCTGGGTAAGAATTTGGATGTTTATTATTTTTGTAAAACAAGCACTGGGTGTCATGATCTGGTGGTGAGGTAGGACACAGGCAGACCCAGGTTGAAGTGATAAATGATGATAATTTAATGACAATACGGAGCAGAACAAAGGGGAGCAAGAGGTTACACTATGAGGATCTGACAAGAGACAAAGACAACAGGTGGGACTAAATATACTGGGAGGGTAATCAAAGAAACGAGACACAGCAGGGAACAATCAACAGGGAAGACAGAGACTGCAGGGGACCAGGCTAAAAACACAGAGAAACCTCAAAATAAATACACAGAAAACACAGATGACCAGTCTCGTTTTTGCATGCATGCAAATATGTAGCTACACCCCTAAAGCTATTCAACTGAATGTCCCTTAGCAAATGCATTTGTAGCCATTAACAACCTTCTGGAATAGATGGATAGGTGCCCACTATCATCAGAAGAACAGGCACAGTTAGGACATAGTTTTTAATCATAGTCTGGAAAGTTTCAACAAGGTTAGTTTACTTTTTCCCTGCTTTTTCTGATCCAAAATGTGTATATGTTTAGGATCATTGTCAATTAGAACACCTAATTGTGCCCAAATTTCCCTTTCTGGGGAGGAGGGCATCAGAAAGGTGGTTTTCCCAGGCCCTTCTCCAAAAATGTCCTCATCATGCTTGATTGAACTGTGTACCATCCTACATAGAAAACTAAAGGATTTCTGAAGAAACGTTTAGGGTTCCATGAGACAAGCATTGAGCTACCTGACCACATTCACAAGAAGTGCGTTCAAAAATCTCAAGAAGAGACTTTAAGACACAAAAACATTGCGCAAACTGTTGAACATGGTGTTGGTAGTATTATGCTTAGTCCTTCCATCTACCAGTGGGTGAAATAATGAAGAAGGATCTCACTGTTTCCAAGTTCTTCAACTTCACCTCAGGTCAACAGCTAAACAAAACATCTTTGACATATTTGGGTTTACTTTGGAGCCACCAGTTTAAATGAATTCTACTAGTTCTACCCAGAGAGTGGTCAAACTCCTTGCAGAACTAACTGTATGTATATGAACCTCAAATGTATATGTATGACTCGTTGTAAATTAGGGAAAACCTGCAACATAATCAGACTTGCGTACTGAGTTTTTTTAATTTTTGAAGGCATGTCACGTGCTGCATTTTCACATCTCTGCCTTGTTTTTGCACTGAAAACTGAGGATTCAGCTGCAGAAAACAAAAAGCGTCGCAAAGGGCCGCACGTTCTCCTCAAGTATTAGGTTTCATTGTTGCAAGTGAGGTTAAGTGGGATAGAGCAAAATGATTCCTGGCTGGTTTTGCTGCGGTGTGGCTATGGCTGCAGCAGCTGTAAATCTCAAGAAGCTACAGCTTGCTAATGAATCAGCAGGGGAAAAGGTTCAGCCAACACCCTGTGGGCCTGGATCCAGGACATACGCAAGTCCATCCTGGTTAGGATGACTCCGCTGTGCTGTTTTATTGTTTTGTCCCCTTAAAAACATTTAATTACCGAGCATAAAAACACAGCTACACGCATAAAATAGGATGTAATGACAGCTACTGTACGAGGAAGGTTGTGGCCAAAATGATTTTCCCGTTAATGTACATGGAAACGAAGATAAAGCTTTATTAAAAAGCAGTAAATTCAAAACAAAACTCTGAAAATTAAAATGTCAGAATTTAAGGCTTTGCATTTCTTTCCGATGATACATACAGCTTGTTTGGGTTTTCTGCCAGCTAACTGTTCTGATTGGACAAACACAAGTGGTTTTCAAGTCTGGGCTCATTTGGTGTTTTTGGTGGCTTGTGATTATCCTAACTACTCCTAAGTAGAAAGAAAACCACAGCAAAGGGTGTGTCACAGCTGATTACAAGCGTTGAGAGTCCACATAAGGTGAAACGTTGCTTTGCATGTTTTTTTTGTTGTTGTCACAGTGTGAAAAGTTCACACACGCTGAGCAGAAAGGAATCAGTTATTGAAACAGAGGTCATAACCATGTAGAAAATAAGGAAGTGTGCCTGTAATATATGCAAACGTGGCAAAAATGGAAGGTAATAATCCTTTTCAGTCTTAATTTTACAGTCTTGGCAATTTGATCCAGTTCAATATGCTCTGGTTACAAATGAAATATAACTCCAGATTAAATCTGAACATAATGGCCCCTCAGATTTACTGTCAAATAAAATAAAATAAATTAATTTTTCAATGCTCTGACATAAAACAGAAGAATCTACTGCTGCTCTGTGAAATTGATCTTGAGATATTGCTAGCTCCTTTTTGCCTTATTCTACCGTCCTGCTCAGTGTGGGCAAGTTAAGTCAAATATTGTCTTGAAGTCATTCAGTGTAAAGATGGAAATACATCTACTTAACTTCATGGTTCACTTGTCTTTCCTATTTTGATGAGTTGCTAAGAGGAATTATGTTTACAGAGCCACACAAAAACAATCATAGAACATATTTATCTTTAGTGGCATTACAACCATAAACCAATAAGTAATTTATTGTTTTGTGATAGATCAACACAACACAGTGCAAAATGATGAAGGAGAAGTAAAGGGATTTATTTTTATCTAAGTCAATTCTTTCTAAACCATTCTCAACAATCTCCACAAGTATTTTAGGGTACATTTGGTCATTTAGTGAATGACATTTTTGCATGTGTTTTTTTTTCTTTTACAAATTTGCTCAAGCTCAGTCATTATTTTTCAAGTCTTGCCACAAATTCTTAATGGAATTGGTGAACTCATTGGAAGCTAAAATCCATTCATAGTTTTTTTACTAATTTCATTTTTAAAAAGTCTACTAGGTGCAGGCCTGGAGTTTGATTGGTTTATGACAATATGCTTTGATCTAAACCATTCTATTGCAGCACAGGTGCCATGTTTGTCTTTATTGTCTAACTTGGAGATGAACCTCTGCTGCAGCGTTAAGGATTTTCCAATCTCTAACAAGTTTTTTCTTCCTTCGTTTCCTGGTATTGAGCTCCAGCCACTTCACCATTAACTCTGAGCATCTGCCTTGTCTCTGCTGAAAACAAGCCATTCACAAGGCATGATGCTGCCAGTATCACGTTTCTCAGTGAGCATCATGTATTTAGGGGGATCTGTAGATTTAATCTTTCACCACATAAAGTTTAATTTTGATCTCATGTGACCACAGCGCTTTCTTCAACATGTTTGCAGGATAAATTCTTGCACCCAACCTGCAGATATTTGCACCTCCTCCAGAGCTAAGGTGTAGCTGCATTTTCTACATTTTGTTTCTTTTGTGTAGATAAATAATAAAAAATGTCAGCAGTGAGATTGATTGTCTCTAGAGCTGCCAAATGATAACCTGTATATTAGAAAATGTGGATGTGTCTGATGCTCATGAAAACTATGATTTTGGATTTAGAAAGTTTTATTTAAACATGTAATTTTAGGTTTGCTTTTCTGACAAATCCTTTGCCGATTGAAGAAGATCATCTGCAGACTCCAGGGGGTCACTACAGCGACGCATCAACTGCAGGACGTTTATGTCTACTGTAAGTCAAGCCTTTATTCCTTAAAACCGTCTGGGATCAATTATCCCAGTACATCACTGTGAATTTCACACAAACAGCAGCAGTCTGCTTGTAATTTCTCCACACATGAGCTCATAAAGGATGAACCGAAAGTCAGCGGACAGATGTTCTGTGGTCAGATGAGTTTACATCTGGATCAGCAAGCTTTTGGCAAGCACACATGTCAGGGCTCCGGATGCCAAATAGAAAAGACCAACACAAGCCCATTAAAACACCATCAATGAATGCATAGGCTGTGTGACGCATTTGTGAAAAGCATAATTGATGCAAACGGTTGCGTTGGATTCTTTGAGAGCACACAGGCTTCTATGATCGCTATTCTTAGCAGAACAAATCCTGCGTAACTTACAGAATTT
>CAEGAF010122000.1:0-10293 GCA_903067075.1 Micropoecilia bifurca | reverse complement strand
CACAACCAAGTGCAGGCAAAATTAAACCTGCTAATAGATAAACCTGCAGGCATCATTTGGTTAAGAAAATTAGGTGCTTTACCTATAAGGTTAACTTAATCTGCTTTACAACTGAACCAGCTTCTGACATGAACCACATATGTATATGTGGTTCATATGAATATGTGGTTCATAAAAATGAACCACATATGAATATGTGGTTCATTTTGTATGGGGCTCCATTTGTGTCCGACTTTGTTGCAGCCAATCAGTAAGTGGGGTCAAAACACCAGCGTTTCTCTCTCCCTCTTTTGTAACGAGTAACTAAACCACACATTGAAAATGTATCGGAGTAAAAGTACGCAATTAAGTTCGGAAATATAGTGAAGTAAAAGTGAAAGTTATCAAAAATGTTCATACTTGAGGAAAGTATAAAGTACTGCAAAATATACTTAAGTAAAGTAGTGAAGTGTTTTTACTTTGTTACTATACAACACTGCTTCAGACGTTACATCGAGAGAAACGCAACACATAGCAAGAAAAGCAGAAAAACCACAAACCTGTCCAAACCGCTGTATGTGACCGTCTCCACCGTGTCAAAGTGGCTGTCCGTCCAGTAGACCCTCTTTGTCACGATGTCCAGGGTGATCGCAGTGGGTGTGCCGAGTCTGCTTTTGATGAGCTCCAGGCGGTTGCTGCCGTCCATGAAGGCCCTCTCCAGCTTTACGTTCTCCTGGTTCACACCCATGTCTGAGAAAAACATGTAGCTGCAAACAGAAAGCAAACATTGAAGGGAGATGTTGTGCAACAACAAACACATCCAGGCGTCTCACAGATGTCAAGAAAATATCCGATTTGATTGAAAGGATGTGGTTCGATTGGACTCACCCCACTGTAGGATCCAAGGCGAGGCCATGAGGAGTTTCTAAGTTTTCAGCCACCAGCGTGACTCGATTCCCTCCGTCATAGTCGCACATATCAATTCGATCCAGAGTTGCGTCCAAAACATAAAGTTTAAAGTTGATCCAATCCACTGCAAGATTTTGGACATTTGGGACTGCAGTGGTCAGAATTTCCTTGATGTTTTCCCCATTAAAGCTGGCAGAATAAACCTAGAAAAGAGATTTAAGGAGTTGATTTTAAGGAGCTCCTGATGTTTGGAGGAAAAACAAGCAGACAGTGAACCAGACAGACCTTTTTTGTATTTGTATCGCTCCAGAAAACGACATTGCTCCGAATGTTGTAGGCCACCCCAACCGCGTAACCTTTGCCCTGGGCCGGCACCAGAGTTCTGACAAAGCGCCCGTGAATATCAGCCATCATCACGTCACCTCCATTTGTAAAAATGAGCTGTGGCAGCCCACCTAAAAAATAAAGTGGAAAAGAAATTGTGAGATATGAAACATTCAACTGTACTAAATGTATCTTTTAAAAATGATTTTGATACTTTTTTGCAAAGATATTTAAAAGACATTTTATTTCAAAGGCATGCCAGGAAAACCCATTTTCTATCCAAACTGAACAGTTCAGAGTAGAATCTCTATTGGGACATTAACTTGTAATATTTGCTTGGGTCAAATTGGGAAGAAACATCTTTTTGACACAAACATCTTGCATGATGAAACTTAAGATGAAAAACTGTAAAAAATTACATCATGCTTGTTTTTAAAGTGACAGTATTATGTAAAAATCAATTTTTTTGGAGTTAAACCACCTTCAAACGTCTTACAGTATGTAGAGTGAGATCTAAATGTGATGTTTGTGTACCTGACGCGTTGGCTTTGCAGACGTGTCCCTGCTCCAAGAAGTATCCATCTGCACACCTGCAGTGGTGCGTCCCAGGTCGATCCTCACAGAGTTGATCACAGATCCCCCAGATCTCACAGTCATTATAGTCTGTGCAGCAGAGCAAACAGTCACGTTTTATGCGTAAAGGACGAACAGCAAGTATCTATAACCAGACAGCTGTGAAATTAAGGCTGTAAATTTAGCTCTTCTATGCTGACTCATGATCAAGAACTAAAAAAATACATTTTATTGCAGATTTCCAGAATGTTTTTCACAGTAGTGAGAAATTCACACATGCATAAAAACAACATGTGACTCACCTACACAGGAGCGGCTGTCGTTAGCTACTATAAATCCATCAGGGCAATAACATGTGCCACTCTGGGGAGAAGGGTGACAGAGATACTCGCAACTCAAGGCAGAGCACCGGTCCAGACCTGAGAATAAAATCCAAATCACGTTTATTGGGTCTTTTTACAAGCTCGTTATCATCAAGGAAGAAGGCAATAGAGAACATTATCACAAGAGCATCAACGTGACCAGAATCATTGCTGTGATTTACTGAGAACGACAAACCAACAAAGGTTAATCTTAAACCGGGCGTGTGTGAAAGCAGATAGTAGTTATGATGACAATACGATCTTACAAAGTGATAAGCTGGGAGTTCAATACACCACGTTTAAAACCTTAGCACCTTGATTTACAGTAAAAAGCATTTTTATTTTGACCTGGATTCCTACAGTTTATGGACGAATGGATAACTTTTAGAGAATAGTTTTGGGAATGAATTCTGGAAATACTGCTTTTGGTAAAATCCTTTAGGTTTCCCCATACTAATCAACATCTGAAATATACTTAATACTTCCTTACATCATGTTGAATTATCCTCCAAACTGTATCAGCGCTGAATTTTCCCCCTTTTTTTAAAAAAAAATCTCCATCCAAAAACGTACCACATGTTTGTTGTGCCGTGGTGTTGGTCTCATCTGTTCCTCCAGGACAATCAGGTTTGCCGTCACACACTTTACCCACTGGGATGCATGCAGTTGAGCCTGGGCAACCCCACTCACCAGGGTAACAGTCCCGAGAGTCACTATCTGAAAGTCACAGAAATTTTTTTTTTTAAAAAGTGTCAATTTTAGGAAACATTTCAACAATCCAAATCTTATTAAGGCTGTTTTTGCATTGATGTCATGCATCATTATGTGATAAGAGCTGATAATACTCTCAATGTCACACCGTCTTATAGTAAAATCAGTTGTTCTGCTATAACATCCTGAGTTGTTATATGTCAAAATGCCTAAATGAGAAATTATACATTAAATGGAGAACTATAACAGTCAAATTAATAGTTTAAATTCTAATAATGCTTAAAATGGTCAAATTTGACCCATGTTATTTAATAATAACTACATAAGAAACTGTTTATTTTTTGAAAACTCAAAAGAGAGATATGAAGGTTCTTGCACCTTCAAAACTGCATCACCTATTGTACATGCAAAACCTTACTTTAAATAAATGACACATTATATAAAACACTGTTTGGGACTTCTGAAACCTTTTTTTAATTATAAAAACACAAAATAGGGTGATTTTATTAAGCTCAAATGTAAATTGATTTTAAAGCAAAAAAGACATTGATATAAAGGCAATAAATGCTTCACAAATCACAGTGTTTTATGTTTTATCAAACATATAGTAAATAAAATTATCAATTTCAACCATAACCATTCTTAGATCTAATTTATTTCAGAATTGTTAAATTTAGTGAAAGAATGCTCTCTTCACAGAGCTTAAAGTAGAATGATAGAAAGGCCAAATGGAAATCCACATGAATCTCACCACATCCACTTTCATCACTGAAGTCTCCACAGTCGTTGACCTTGTCACACACCCAGCTCTGAGGAATACAACGGCCACTGGGACAAGTGAACTGGTTGCCACTGCAGGTTGGATATTCTGCAAGGCGAAGATGGGAGTCAGTAGGCAGATTGCACACTTGTTGCCACTTCTTTAGAAATGTAGGTTACCACAGTCTTGCTCATCACTGTTATCCCCACAGTCGTCCCAGTGGTCGCACACAAACGAATGTGGCAAACAGACACCATTCGCACATTCGAACTGGTGGATGGGACAGTGGTGAGTGGCTGGAAAATAAAACGTAAACAGTATTATAGTAAGATATTAAACCAGAATCCCACTTCATAAACAAAGAATAAATGTTGTCAATGTTTGTTACATATTTTAAGGGATCATTTTGAAGAAATTCAAGAAAAAATTTAGAATTTTATACATCAGACCAATAAAATCACATTTTTAATACAGAAACGTGAGATTAAAATATGTTTAATTACCCCCTTAAAGGTTATAATTTTCAAACTGTACTTTCATTCTGCAATCAGAGCTTCATCTAACTGCATATTGTTATTTACAATTTCACATCATTAATAGCTTAAATAGCAGTTGATTAGATGACACTTTCAATATTCGTCAATAATGAACATCTAAAAATCAAGATTAGCTAGTCTTACATCCACTTTAGATAATCAATTTTGACCAAATGAAATAGCTAAATCAGTACTATATCGTTACAGTATTTTATTTTTATTTTATTTTTTTACAAATATGCTTACTATAACAATAGCTTAATTAAATTTAACAATTTATGCGATAAATTGGACCAAGTTCAAACATATTTTAAGCACGATATGTTTTCTATTGATTTAGTTACATTATTCTAATGTGCAGATATTCAATTGGTCTCCATTATCATAAATTATCTCAAAGTTAAAGAAACCCTAAAAGCGTTTTACTAGGTTACCTTACTTTTACAAGAAAATAAAATGTAAAAGAAAAATCCTGCGTCGTCATCAACCGAAGTTAAATCAAGATGGCGCCCATAGTTTGTTCAGGCTCCTTTTTGTTTTAAAAACAGAAATGCTAATTATGTCTAAAATTTTACGGCTACCATTGTTTATAAGCGCAAGCGTTTCTTTGGTTTAAGTGCACAATTATTTGTGAAAAAAGGTTTCACAGTAATTTTTTTTGTTCAATATTAGACGTTTGAAGAGGAAACATTGACTTTTAAAATGCAACATTCAGGAAGGACAACTGGCTTCCTAAAATGATCCTCCAGTTGTGTGAACCAAGCCGGATTCACACAGACAGGATCAAATGAGTTATTGTCTTAATTTCCTAAGACACCCTGATATTTTTTTCTGTTCCTTAAATATATTTTGAGGTTATGTGGCATATAAGTGTTCACGCCTCGTTTGAAGGCTAATAGATTTTCGCGATTCAATTAGCGAATTTGGGAACTTTGCTAAATGTCCGCCGCCCCATTTTTTTTGCCCATTTTCTGTCTAAATACTACAAGTAAAGTGCAGGAGTTCCACAAAAAAATTAACTATTCCAGACACTTGTCTTTATTCTCAGAGTTAGCACGGGGCACAAGTACGGTGGCCCAGAAGGGCAAACCACATCCACGTTGCGGCAAACCTAATTTCAATTCCATAAAAATGTGTTGGATGCTAATGGCTGTCTACTCACTGCAGTTGGCCTCATCAGATCCGTCTCTGCAGTCCTGAAGCCCATTGCAGTGCTGAGAGTTATTGTAACAGGCTCCGTTTGCACATACCTTCTGGGTGCATTGAGGATAATCTGTAAACAAAAGGTAAAATGCTTAAGTCTATGCAAATATTACAAATGAACTAAGTTTGAGACAACACTGGAGACCATCTGACAGCAGAAAAATGCGACTACAAGCAGGACAGGATCAGCAGCTATTAAACACAACAGTCTTACTGCAGTTTTTCTCATCAGAGTTGTCCACACAGTCCGTCACTCGGTCACATTTGTATTTGCTGGGGATGCACTGGCCCTCCTGGCAGGTGAACTGGTCTGGCCTGCAGGTGCGTCCGCCTGAAACAGAACTGGGTCAGGGGCTTTCTTTGCATTTGTGTCATTACAACTAGACACATACTTCAAAATCAAGTTTTCATAAAACAAAAGGATGATTTGGAAGTCATTCCTCACCTCAATTTATTGGAGTCATTTGCAATAACTCCAGTGTTACTTAACACAATGACACACAGCTAATGTCTCCTAAGATAAATATAATTGCCTTATTTGTCTATGTCCTTTATGGACAGAGATATAAGCTGTGGCTTTGAGCTCACTTTATTGTAACTTCCTGTGTGAGAAAATGTACAGTGAGATATGAGGCCATCTAGTGGTTTTAGTTTGCATCACTGCAAACTGTTTTTGTTTAATGTAGCTGGTTGACATGATATTACATGTAATTTCTGGCACTTTTATTACCCATCATCACCCTGAGAAACAGGAGCACAACGTCAAATTTCTCTTTTTGAAATGAAAAATTAAGCTTGTCGTCTGTACCACAGGTTCTTTGTTCATCGGATCCATCGACGCAGTCCTCCTCCCCGTCACAGACAAATGCCAGTGAGATGCATTCACCGCTTGTCACACACTTAAATTCCTGCGAGCTGCATGATGGAGGTGCTGCAGCAGGGAAACAAAACAGGTCAACTGGTTTTCAGACTTTGCTCGCTGACTTATTTTGTTGCTTGTCTGTTTTTGTGCTCGTCTTCTCTGTCCTTGTCGATTGTCAGTCATCCAGGTTTTGGGAATCCCAAATGCTTAAATGGAAGGTAATTGAACTTCTTTCATAGAAAATTAAGGCCAAGAAAAGAAGTCCACGTACCTTCTATTTACACACTCAGAACGCTCTTCTGTGGTGTTAAGAAATAACTACGATTCATTCACAGTTTGGGATAAATTAGAAATCGAATGCAGCACTTACAGCAGTTCAGCTCATCGGAGTCGTCTGTGCAGTCCTTAGTTCCATCACACCTCCAGTCTTGGTTGATGCATTGTCCATTTGTGCATTGAAACTCATTACTGGCACAACTTCCTGCAGAAGACACAAAAGCACATCACATAAAGTACAACATAAAGTAGCAATGCTTCAGTGAATAATGAAGGTACAAATCATTGTAATATCAGGATTTATCACAAACTTTACTTTTTTCAACGTTTAATTAGCAAAATGCAGCCTACTGAATCCGTGAGGCTTAAATAGGCAGTGAAAACAGGAATATTTCCTCTTAGCCTCTCTTCAAAAGGGGAAAAAAGGGAAAAACGCAATTTGAAGTCAGGCAGATGAATCCTGATCTTCATAAATCAGATAAAACTACTTGCAAAAAAAATGTATCTGAGAAGTTGAAAGGCTTCAAGAGTTTTAAATTAGTAGAAAATGACTCACAAAAATACCACCTTAAAAAACGTAATTTTCCTTTTGCTCATCTGTTTAGTTGAACTATGACGTTGGTCGACTTTACACTGACACAGCAAAAAGTCTTGTTTTATTATTATTTTTATGACATTTTATCCAAATTCTTTAAGTCAGAGTCACTTTAGTTCAAATAAAAATTTATTTTATTGTTTCTTTTACAAATGAATTACAATGTTTATGGCTGTATGCAGGATTTGAACCTGAAAGCATGTGATCCGGCCTTAAAAGAAAAGTTAATTCTTCACCACTAAAGACAAGACCAACTCGTGATCTTTTTTACGCTTTGCTGTCAATTTCAAATCTGTTATTAGTGTGACATTTGCAGAATGATATTTTATCTTGTGTTCATGGTTTTTGTATCACGTCAGGATTTATGCCCACATTCATATTTGCAGGATTACACAAATATTCTGTGGATAAAAGTTGGCAGGGAGATAATTAAAACAGGTTTATATAACTCTGAATCAGAGAAAGGGCTTCAAATCTAAAAATTTGGAAACATAGCATAAATTACCATAATTTAAAGTTAGATTGACAGAACTGTATTATTAGAAATTTATTGCACTGATTGGATCCTTTGACTTGGAAAGTGAGGTACATGTTGAAAGTCACTTATTCATAAATAATTGTTTTGAATAGAATATATTATTCTGCTGAGGTTTAAAAAATGGGATACTATAAATAAGACACTGTTCCTGAGTTTATAGTTTAGTTATTAAGCTACTTTGAAAAGATATTAGACATATTTGTATGGTAAATATTTGTGTAAATTGATTTATTTTATTGAAAATGACCAAAAGTTGAAGTTTAAACTATAACTCGAACTTTAAGTGAAACATGTACTTACCTTGAACGAAGTGAATTCCTTGGGACAGCAGCAACAGAGACAGAAGATGAAGACCCTGTAGGGCCATTGTTAAAGGTTTGGTTTTCCTCCTGTGTTTCACTGTGAAGGAGTTAGTTCGGTCCGGTGTGTGAACTCATGCTCAGTCTGCAACCATGACTCTCTGAAGCCAAATGATCCCAACTGTGGTAATGACTCTGAGATTGAGATGTAATACCCTGAGCTGGCAGCACATCAGTAATGTGACAAAGGAGTAAAACTGGTTTTTATGGCTCGTATACTTTGCATAAACTTCATCTAAGATTAACTTTTACCTGTCAATATGTTGTCTGTGTCAGCAAAAAAGGGTAAGCAGTCAATTTTTAGTAACTTTGACAGGACGTTCACAGCCAACAGTTCAGGGAAGGGAGGATTTCAAACATTTTCTGGTGGAACCAGTCACATTTCAAAACATTTATGTTATTGAAATTGTTTAAATATTTGATCAAATTAAATGTTTTCTTATCAGTTTAGCTTCACGTAGAGATTAATGGCTCAATTGGTTCAATGTTTATGAGAGTTTTATCATTTTTCATAATTATTTAAAACAATCCTAAATAAATCCCAAAAGTATGTAAAAAGAAGTTAAGCTATTAAATTATCACAAAAATACAGAAATGTTTATTATTTTCTTCTAAAGATTTAAAGAAACACTTTCAAGCTGAGTGAAAATGAAAAGAATTTAATAAGCTTAATATATAATGGATGAATTACAAAATGCCTCCCAATTGTGAATTGATTGTTATATAGCATAACATTGAAGCTCCATGGAGATGTTTTGTAAACCTAACCCATCTCAACACATGACTTTTGATATAACTGTGCCTAAAATGAGAATCATTACCTAAAATACACGGTTAAACTGCATAAGTGAGAAATGTAAAACAACTGCATGTGGCAAACTGCAACCATGAGCCTGGTCTTGTCTGTTCTATGTTGAACGCCAAAGTTCAGTACCGTGCTGTAGGTTTTCCCTTCATTTCTGTGTTTGAAATCTTTTCAGAACACAAAAGTCACGCGGAAAAGTCACAAAGCTCCAAAAAATGCAAAAGTATCTAAACAAAGGCTATTCAAAGATGTGAAAAAGTATTTTGAAATATAATAATGTCATTGCAGAGGAACATTGACCTTCTCCTTTTGGTAGAACTGCTTTAATTCGGCCACATCGGTGGATTTTCCTGCATTATTTCCTTGTTGGCAGCAAAGTCCATGTTACCATCAGTCCCAGGTTGTTCTAATTCTGGAATGCTTTGTTAGTTTTATGCCAAAGATTAGAAGGTCATCAAAATGTTTTCCTGCAAACGTCAGACCTTTAGGATTTTTGGTAAGTGGTGTTTTCACCTTGGAACTTTCTCATAAAAGCCATTTTTGTCCAGATTCTTTCTAAATGCAGAATTGTTAATAACGACTTTAACTGAGGAAACTGTTAACTGTTTTCTAAATTTGCTTATCCAAGTTTCTTTGGAAGATAACGCTGGATTTTGGCGTGATGAGTTTGCTGTCTTTGTTTTCTGAGATCAGCAGAAATGTCCCTTCAGCAGCATGTTATGTTGAACAGTCTCTGTTTGGAAACATCATGCCAGATCAGGAGCAAATAACACCTGGTGTTCCACACATCCTTGCACAATTATATATTTCTGCATTGTTTCTGCAGAGTTTCATTCGTTTCCAGGTAAGGACCAGGAAGTTCCGCCAAGATGCAACGTGAAGCAGTTTTATGTTACATTAATCCCACATTATTGGAAAATTATCCTCCTTACACTCAGTAAAAAACTGACAATAAGCAGCTTTTGCTGACTTCCTTTATTGGACTTTTATGGTGGGCTACCTTCTCACTAAAGTTCTTATCAGCTGGTTTATGGTTTTTCAGTAGGAACAAGAAGCAAAGTTATTTCAGTGCCTAAATGACTCAGGGAAAAAAACTAGACTCAACAGCAGCTTCTGAGACCCGTAAATTAGACATTCAACTCACCAAAATTTAAAACTCCAAAACACATTAAATACATTTATTTGTTCTTTAATAATTTATTATTAAAGTCTTTTGTTTTCTACTAAACAATATGCTGGGAGAGAAGGTGATGTTTATCCAAACAAGGCTGTTGACCATGACACTAAACTTCTTAAGACTTGCTGAAGAGTGAAGTAAAACGTTGTTGCCCTCCAGTGGCAGTTTTTTTTAAAAAAGGAATGCAAACTGCAAGCACTTTCAGACATAAAGCGTTTGAAAATGACATTAGTTTATTCTGGAATTGGATTGAACGGCGGGGGGGGGGGGGGGGGGGGGGGGGGGGGGGGGGGGGGGGGGGGGGGGGGGGGGGGGGGGGGGGGG
>CAEGAF010121998.1:0-27057 GCA_903067075.1 Micropoecilia bifurca | reverse complement strand
CACACACACACACACACACACACACACACACACACACACACACACACACACACACACACACACACACACATAGACAGAGGTTCCTGTTACACAAAATCCATTACTCCCAGTTGGAGTGTAGATATCTTTGTTGCACCCTGAATTGACAATAAACTCATTAAAACTTACACCATTTCTTCTGAGCATTGGTGGATACCACCAACTAAAACATTAGTTATTTTAATCCCAACCTAACAATCATGAACATTAGCTCTGCTAAAACTAAAGAGCTACAAAACACAGTATTTAGTGAAAGCTATGCTAAAGCACTGACTTCAAATTATATTTTTTGTTAAAAGACTACAAAGATTATATTTTGTACTTAAGTTTAGATTTTGTTCTCTTATATTTATATTTTATTGTGTACCAATATATTTTTTGTGTGGAAAAAAAATATTGGGAAGAAAAATGTGAATGTGAGGAGAGGAAACGGATCTACTGTGTAAACAGCAGTCAAAATTAGAATAGACAAACACCAACGCTAACACTTTTAACAACCAATAACCAAAACTTCCATACAGATGTTTAACTTTGATCAACTGAAAGTTTGCAAAGCAGCAAAGTAATTTACAACTTTAGAATTTACCTCAAAAAAATAATTTAGGAAAGTTAGTAAAAGCGCAACAGAAAAAATTAGCTCTGCCAATTAGCATAAGTGTGTCCATTTTAGAAGTTATGAAAAACTACAAAAATTTAGAAAAACACAATCCATGTTTTGACTAAACATTCAGTCCAAAGTTTTTTGATCTTGTGAATAAAAATTTGCTTTTCACATGCAACTTTGTCAGCTTTTCTGAAAGGAATCAAAGTTTAAAGAATCTAAAATAATAAATGAACTTTTAATTTCACTCTATATGTTGTGTACTGATAACAGTGACTCAAACATTGATTTTGATTCAATGCTTTGATTATGAACAAATTCAATCGTTGGACAATTTGTCCTTGAATGGTTCTGACTGGTATTTTGCAGGCCAATAACTGAAAAAATCTGTTTATTCATTTAATTAAGTGGATCTGTTACATATTTGATCACTTTTAGCCAGACATTCTTCTGTCTTTTCTTTCTTTTTTTGATAAGAATGAATAATGCCTCCACCTCGTTCTTTCCAGAACAAGATCCTGAACAGAACCGGCTGCTGTCCAGTTTGCACAGAAAGTGAGTAAGTCCAACTAATTGGAGTATTAAATAAACTTTGGTCCAGACTGTGATTTGTCCTCAGGTCATTTTTCCTCAGCAGAAATCCCCGAGCATGGTCTATTTCAGTAATACAAATACCCTCTAAACCTCATTTGCACATAAAATAAAATGTAGTTTTATTTGGGCAAGGCAGACTTTTTACCACAACACATGTACTGGTTTCACTTCTGAGCAAGGCGGATTAGAGCCATATATTTCTGTATTTCTCATAAATTCCGTTCCTGGAGTTGGATTTCAGGTTTTTCAGATTCATTCGTTTTAAAGCTTGTGAAGTTTCGTGGTTTGCTGCTCTTCCACTGCAGTTATTTATAGTTACTCAGATTTAAAAAGCACGAGCATCTTTCCATGTTTTTTTTGTTCATCATTCCCTTTCTCTGTCTTTTTTTCTGTACAGAACCCGGGGTATGCACAGTCTTTGGTGACCCTCACTACAACACCTTTGATGGCAGGACCTTTAACTTTCAGGGAACTTGTCAATATGTGCTGACACGTGAATGTGGTGGGACCCAATCTGGAATGCCAGGAAACGCCATCAACAGCTTCACGGTAGGTAAATATGTAAACAGAGGTTGCGGGAATTTGCTTATCCCAAGTTAGATGAAAAATAGAAGGAAAATAAATCTCACCTCAGCTCAATATGGAAACTTTTCCACTGTGGAAGGAAAATTAAACATAGTTTTCAAAAATATTTATGATTAACAATCTAAAATGTGTGACTTGCGTTTGTAATTTGCCGCTTTTACTCGTTAGCCCTAAATCCAGTGCAGCCTTCATAAGTCACCTACATGATAAAATCCACTTCCTTTAATCTCAAATCGTTCTGACACCACCAAATTTACAGCCAGAGATACAATGGAATGGACACTTTCCATCCATTCCTACATATGTTAAGCTATTCTGCAGAGAAGAGTGGAATGGACAAAAATAAAGCCAGTTCACCTCAAATGATTTTGAGTTATTTGCTGAGAATGAATACATTTCTAAAAACGACCATTTCCAAAACAACTCCCTGTTAAAAAACTGGAAATGGTGGCTAGACTTACCTTCACATCAAGATCTTGAGCTTAAATATTAGCGTAGTAAGTCAAGTTTGTCTTAATCGCAGGTGTTGGTGAAGAACGATGCTCGGCGAACTCGCTCGTTCTCCTGGACTCAGTTTGTTGAAATTCGACTCGGCGCTTTGAGTCTCAGTCTGCATCAGCACCTCACAGTTCGAAGGAACGGGACTCGCATTGCACTGCCGTACCACGGCCCTGGGGTGCACATCGATTTGGATGGATACCTGCTTAAACTCACCACCATTGCAGGTTGGGACACATTAAGACTCACAGTATATTTGGATATTGTTGAGCAACTGAAAATGTAGCCCATATTTACTTTTTTCAATAGTAAATCCACAGTCCCTAAGCTGTGTTTTTCACACTACAGGTCTAGAAATAACCTGGGATGGCGACAGTTTTGTCGAAGTAGTTGCTGCTCCGCACCTACGCGGTCGCCTTTGCGGCCTCTGTGGGAACTACAACGGTCAGAAGCGAGACGACACCATCGGGGGTGACGGCTTGCTGAAGTTCGACGTGGACGAGTTTGCTGAGTCATGGCGAGTCGATGGAAATGATGTCTGCTCCCAGCAGCATTCACCTCGCAGGTTGACGTCCCACCTGTGCCCCGGCACAGTCAAAGTCAGGCTCCGGGCCCACCGAGAATGTCAGAAGATAAAATCGTGGGATTTTCAGAAGTGCCACCGTGCGGTTGATTTTGGGCCGTTCTACAGGTAGAAACAAGATTTGTGTGTGTGTGTGTGTGTGTGTGTGTGTGTGTGGAATTGATTAAGGATGTGATAAGAGCTTTTGCCCATTTGTGCTACTCTTTAATCAATCAATCAGCGTGTTTGAGGTGTGTCTTGATTTAACAAAAAGTGTAAATCAACCTATAAGGAACTTACAAAGCAATGACAGTCATCTGGCCATTCCCAAATTCTTTGAAGATATAGGAATCTTGATTGTATTTTAAGATCTTACTTTAAAAAATATCTGACAAAATTCAGACTTAGTGTTGTGAAAGTGAAGCCGTTCTACACTAAATGATATTGTGCTCTTTGCAGGTCATGTGTGACAGACATGTGTGAGTGTCCGGTCCATAAAAACTGCTACTGTGAGTCTTTCATTGCCTACAGCAGAGCCTGTGAGAGGGAAGGAGTGCCGGTACAGTGGAAGCCTGACAACGTCTGCATGGGTTTGTGTTTGTGACTCATCACCAGTCCCATAGACTAATACATAGCAGAAGAAACACAATAGAGATGCCTTGAGATCTAAATACTGGCCTTTCTGATTTCCTTTCACCTTAAGGGTGTTGCATAGTTTATGTGTTTACGGTAGAGGTATCCTGAAATAGCAAGTTTGGTCTATCCTGAATAAAATGTAAATAAAATGCACAAAACTAGTGTAAAGAATTTGGCATTTAAATATATGGATTTGCTAACGAAACAACCTGGTTTATGTTTTGCTTTTTACGCACTGAGTGTGTTTGTGCTGAAAAATGAGGCTATGAGACATTTGTTGCATCTGGTTTTCATGCTTTAAGTTTTCCTCCTTCTTTCTCCCAGCCACCCAGTGTAAACATGATGCAGTCTATGACACCTGCGGTCCTGGATGTATTAAAACCTGCGACAACTGGAATGAGATCGGACCGTGTCATAAACCCTGCGTGGCCGGCTGTCACTGCCCCGCCAATCTGGTGCTGTTCCAGGGACGCTGCATCAAACCCATATCCTGTCCTGGACGGTGACCCTTGTTAACCTCTGACTGAGTGGGAGGGGCTAATTTAGGGAGACTCGTCTGTAGTGTCCAAACTAGAGGACCAAGCTAACAAAAAGAGCGCTAAGGACGCTAATGGGTTCAGGTCTACCAATCAAATGCACCATGGTACTCAGGGTCCATAATGTTGCAAAGAAACGTGCTGCAGTGACTTCCAACACAAGAGAAACAAAAAACGGGGGACAGACTGACACATCTCAGATGTTCTTGTGCCTCTTCTGATGCCAGGTACTGTGACATTTTTAGAAGAAAAAACTAAATATCAAGAAAAAGCTCAGGGTACCATCTGAGGACCGTTCAGGTTTGGGCCTTTGAGAAGCTGCTTGGGCCAGAGGACTCGTCTCAGAGCCAATCAGGCGCCTCCTTGCAGAGACTTAAGTTGGAGACACTGGGTATACGGATTTGTGCATTAATGAGAAACTTTCTTGTGCATCTTATCAAACTGCCCGGCTGATCTCTATTCCATCAGTGCATACTGTAAGCTTACCAGATTCATATAAAAGACAAAACAGCTTTTATATTATTATTGCTCTAATTATTATTATGTGTTGTTGATGTTAATTTATATATCCTTCATTGACATGTTGTAGCAAGAGCCAGAACCAAGAAATCTAATTGTTTTGTTTGATTCAAAGGGAAACAAAAAGCTATTTATGTATTTGTTGTGTACTTTTGTGTTACTGTTTGAAGAAAATGCCCAAATGTGACTCATTTATTGCACCATCGCAGGGAATAAGTACTGTATTGTATTAAAGCTCCGTGTACAGTTTGTTGTGGATAGTATAAAACCTGAAGGTGTTCATGTAAACATATGTTTCACTTGATGATAATTATTTAAGACCAGCAATATATCCTTTGTTTTGAAGTTCCTTTTTGACTACTGTCTCTGCTCTTTATAGTAAATGAATATTGAAGTATATTACTATCTTTAAACAGGAACGAATTGGAATGATAGAAATGTTTATACTACAAAAAGTAAATCTGGAATCACAAGAAAATTACAATACTGGGAGCAACATTCTAGGAAGTGACAATGGAGTCAAAAATAAAAAGTAAATCAATTAAAAAAAATGTAGCTGCGTATAGATAAAAAAGTAGAGGTAAAAATGAACAAATTAGAAGCATATAAAGTGAAAAGTGTTATTTTCAAATATTGTGAGAATAGTTGTAGATATTTAAAAATATTTTTTTCTATATTTTGTTTTGTATGCTGCTTCTGCACCTAATTCAGAAATAGCAAAAAGCAACGAAGAAAGAAAAAATATTAGATAAATTGTATTTTCGTACCTTTATATATAAACCTGCCTAAATTATTAAATATATACAAAAATTATATGTGGAAAGTTAGTTTTTATTTACTGAAATGTATCTAATTATTCATTGTATGGATTTTATTCTTGTTATTTTTATATTGTCCAATCGATTCCGGATTAATGTGATACAGCACCGTGAAAAAGGTTTTGCCCCTTTAAAGATGTCTTGTTCTTTGCTTTAAATGATTCAGATTAAACATCTAAACTTCAGAGCAAAGAAACAAATATTGGAATTTAAAAAAAGTAATTTTAAAATTATTTTCTCATTATTAAGCAGAAAAATACATTCAATAGCAACTTGGTCTTAAGTGTAAAAGTAAATGTGTCCTAAAAGTAACAACTGACTTCAGGTATCAGTGATATCTGAAAATGAGTTGTTTCCCTTGTAGAGGATTTTTGGTCCTCTCTTCTTCTCTTCTTTGAAGGATTGTTTTAATTCAGCCAGTGAAGAATCTTTTAAACATGAAAAGCCACAGAATGTTACGCCACAGAATCTCTTTTTTTAGGTTTTCAGCTTTGGACTTGCTGTGGTGGGTTTGACTCACTTATTTTAATCTTAAACATTTGAGCTAATTTCCCGAAACATTTAGATCATCAAAATGTTTTTTGTACATGTGAAACTTTTATCTCAGCAGTGGTTTGTAATTTTGACTTCTCTGATTGATGGAGCCCTTCAGACGCTCTGGGCTCTTCTGCAACCTCCTAGATGAGTCACTGAAGCTCGGAGTAGTTTGAGTTTGCTGGCCTCTTCTGGGAAGGTTCAACATTTGGTCAAATGTTTTCCATAAATGGAAAATAATTCCCACTGTGGATAACTGGAGTTTTAAACCGTTAGATATTGCTTGGTAATCTTTTCCTGACTGATTTCATTAACTATTTGTCATCTACTACTTTCGTTTAGCCAACTTCATGTTGTCAAACAGGTGCTGTTTAAGTGATTCCTTTATTCTACACATCTGAAAGTAATCAGGCCTGAATGAGGCTAATGAAATTGAACTCAGCCTTCCAAATAATGTGGTTAATCAAGGTTAGTTCTTGATTTATCAGGGAGGACAATTACTTTTTCCCACAGGGCCACACTGGTTTGAATAACATTTTCTGTAATAAATTATATCAAACTGATATCAAAATTGCTTTTTGCATTTGCTCAGGTTATGTTTGTGTTGTCTTAAAATGTGTTTTATGATCTAAAACATTTCAGTGTGACAAAAAAGAAACAAGAAATTTGTAACGGGGGAAATACATCAGCACACACAGAAAGTAAAAACAGAATTCTCACCGTGAATGTGGGAAACTATTTTACTGATATTTGCAAACTTAATACAATACAGATTTTACAGATTTGTGTGTCTTACATGTCTAAGACACACAAAAAACTAAAATAACAAATACCACACAGTAAGTAAAACAACTGCACACTTTTGCAAGACTTTAACAGTTTCTATGGGAGATAGAATAAAAAAAATATGTGTTGGTTTCTTTTTGGAGTTCATTAAATCAACAATCGATCCTTACACATTTACCAGATACCTAAAAAATAAACTAAGCAACACCAACATTTCCTTGGATATTAGAAAGTTGACAATTTAGTTTGTTTAGTTACTTTAGCTAGGTAGGTTATTTGAATTCTCTTTGCAGTTTGAAGTTGGATTTTCTAAGTCCGTGGTGGAAAACGGAAGAAAGTGTGTTTAAGCTGGAAGTCATTATTTCCAGTCTACATTCGGCATAGAGCTGTAAACACGTTCCTTTTGTGTTTTCATGCATAAAATGGAGAGAAACATATAGTTACAGGCTTGTATTGCGCATAGTACTGAGCACCAAAACAAATGGCTAAGCCTCTCATTTTCCAGCTCTCAACTAGAATGAGCTCCACATATTTAGGATTATTCTCAGGCTCGGCTTCAGAGAGAAAATAAATGCAGCATACGTCCAGTTAGCTTGCAGATATTTAAAACTGGATCTAAGAACACATTCACCCATATATGATGCTGATATGTTTCACATGGACACAGAAAAAAATTGATTATTTAAATTCATTTTTTGATCTTCGAAATGCTAACCTTGTTGAAGTTGACATGAGTTTATCTTCTAAAAAGCTTGTTTTAGTTTTAATGCTTAGAACAAATTAGATATTTCACTAATTTAAACATACTTCATTTCTCTTTCTGTCATTTCAGATGTTCAAAGTAAACACTGAATGATCCCAGTTGCTACCAGGTTCCAATAAATAACTTGTATGGCAACTGAATCATATGAATGAGCATTAAGCCTTTGTGAATTAAAGAAAAAAAAAATTTGGGCATAATTTCACACATTTACAAAAAAGTGTTGATATCCTACAATGTTGACATGTCATGAATTTGCAAAAAAAAAAGTAATCATTAAAGGACATACATTAATTATTTTAAAACCAACATATTTTCTGACATTATAATGTTAGAAAATTAACTAAACTTTACCAAGATTACAAAGTCAGACATTTGCAACAAAATGGGGCACATCCAGGCTCATACTGCATCAGAACAATCAATAAATTTGGATTTACAACATCTAAGTTTTGTAAATATATTCCATTAATCATGGATTTATGTTTTGTTGCAAATTTACAACACAATGCCTGGGCTTTTTTTTTGTAAATATTGGAAATTAAACTAAAAATAATTATTTTAGCAAACTTTTTAAATGCAACTCTGGCTGTGGTTTAACCAAAACTGAATTAATCCTAAGAATCACACATAAAAAAGGTTGATTTAAAAGCAGCGAATGAATGTAAAATCTCCATAAAGGTCAAATTAGAGAAATAAATTTAGCTTATATATGAAAGACCTAGTCGAGAAAAAAAAGTGGAATAATCCTTTAACTTACTGAACTGGGATTGTTTTGTGATTCACGAAGAAGAAAGACAAAAACCCCAGGTTGCAAATTAGAGGATAAACTACATGTTACTACCTCCAGCAAAAAAACCTCCAGGTTCTTCAGATCCAGAACCTTCAGATCCAGATTCTTTTAAATAAAAGGGAAGAAGCCAATTTATTGTCATTTGCTGCTACAGGCTGCGTTTGCAATGATTCTGCAACTGATCCAGACAAATTGGAGCATAAAAGAGTAAAAAAAGAGATGAAATCTGACATTATTGACCTTAATGATATAAAAGTATATTCACTCAAATTTCTGCTAGCTGTACTTCTCTAGTCTGCCGGTAACTTTACGTTTGAGACCAAGAGGCCAGGAGTATGTCTGGATGCTGTCTTGCTCCCAATAATGCAAGTCAGAACTGGAGCTATGGAGAATTCATTTCCACAAGAACAGAATCAAGTCAGTTTGGAGTCTATTTTATATGTAAAGTCATTTTAATTGTGATCTAAAACTTTCTACAACTTCCCAAATGTAATTATGAGTCACTCTGTAACAATGAAAAGTTATTTTCTCTATGACATCTTTTACAAAAACTATTTTATGTTTAGGTCTAGTTATTTTAATACTGCAACTTTTCTTTATTAGTAACTCTAAATAATAATACCAAACACAAAAATGTTTGCTGTTAAGTTAAAAAAACCAACAAAGTAACCAATTATACTGTGTTTGCACTGAGAAACTGTAAAACTGTACACTGAACACAATCAACAATCCTGAATGTCTTTCTCTAGGCGAGTTCTATTCTTTGGCATTTTCTGAGTACAATACATTTACCTTTGTTACCAAACTAAATTCTGTAAAGCATTTAAAGGTCCTGTGGCCTGGTTTATTTCTGGGTCAAATAAACAACACAAGTCTGAAACAAATAAAAGTTATCCCATGAGTTTTTTTGGGTTTCAAGTCTCTTATAATGTAGAGCCTTTACATAGTTTTAACTGCCTCAATAATTGGCTCAGGAGGGCTGAATAATGAAATCAAATCTCTGAAACACAAAGATGATGCTTTAAGTACCTGACATTAAAACCAAAAATAACATATAAAATCAAACATTAATGAGAAAATCGGTATGTGTCTGTAAGCTGCAGGGTAGACGCAGTACAACACGGCTCTCAGATAGTAACACTGTCTGCAATCAACAAGAGCTGCGACTAAACTGGAAATTGTAACATTTTCCTCTTTCATTTCTTCTTTTGGTTTAAAATGTTTCACACACACAGTGGTTGACTTTTCTCATTTTCTAATGTACATCTGTTGCTATTTGAGAAAGATGAGCACAACGAGTAGCAGTTAGGGTAACCGAAGGTCCAGCACAAACAAATCATAACATTACCTTCCAGAGAAACCAAACTGAGTTTGAAAGAACCCTTTTTTTTGGAATTACAAATAAACCTGCTCAATGAATCTCCTTCATTGAGCAGGTTTCGGTTTTAATTTTGAATCTAGTCTGCCATCTTGTGGCGGGGAAAAGAACATCATCCAATATATTCATCTATTATCATAAGGTTCTTGTATGAGCAGCTTTTATACTAATTGTTAACATCCTCACTTTCTATATAATTAATGAAAACTCATTAGAATCTCTTTTTGAAAAATAGGGCAGGTAAAATTCAGTTTTCTCTTGTTTTATGTAGTGCTAATTAGCCACTAAGGAATCAAATGTGAAATAGCTAAAAGGTTATTGATACTGTTTGTGGAGTAGAGTATTTTTAGTATTAAAAGAAGGAGAATGCATATGAATGCAAGTTTGATTCATGCTGAAAGAAGTGCTAATAACAACAACATAGAGAGAGGATGTCCACAGCTTTGTCTGACATACGGGGGGAACATGTGGGTGGTTCCGACCGAAACCTTTATCTTGTTAATTTTAAGATACAAACAAAACTTAATAAAAATAGAAGTATTTGGCTGATAAAACTAGCTTCTTTTAGTAATTAAAATATGCATGGATGCTCTAAATATAATCTTCCATCACTCTCAGGTAAAACTCTTCCAAAACAAAATATACATCTAATAAAAATAAACCCCTAATGTGTCTGGGTGGCCATCTTTAAGGAAATACCAAAATAAAACTTTTAAAATACAGTCACCTACAACATAAGGATGGAGTGAGTCAGCTATCACAGCAAAGAAACAAATGAATCAGGCAGAAAAGAGGAAGATGAGGAGGAGGAGTGTGAGGGAGGCGATGCTGACCGGGGAGTTCAGTCGTCGTCGCTGTCGCTGCCCGACTCGCTGAGCTGAAGATCGTTTCCTGCAGAGAAAACAGATGAGAAACTGTTTCCTGGAGACACTTTGAAGCCAACGGTAATCAGGAACTCACGGAGTGTGTTCATGAGCTGGGTGTTGCCCTGCTGCCGGTCGACTCCTCCGTTGGCCACCGGGGGGCGGCTGGGGGACGTCTGGCTGAGCGGCCGCGCTGCGTCGTTCTCGCCGTCGCTGCTGCTGCTGTCGTCGCCGCCGCTGGCCGAGGCGCTGGCCGAGTCCGAGGAGCTGCTGCTGCCGCTGCTGCTCATCTGCTCTATAACCTCCACCTCCGCTCTCAGCTCTGTCGGAATGGAGTCGGCGTGTTTACGGTTCCTTCCCCCTTCAAACTGATCCGAGTCAAACCTTCTAAAGCTCATCTTTAACCTCTTAAAGGAGCAGTATTATTCTTCTTTGAACATAACTGGAGGCTCGTCCGGAATTATTTTTGAACATGGCACAGTGTGTGTGTGGACTGAACAGATCTTGCTGTGAGCAACTTTGTGAATAACTGTCTGTGGAGTGTTTCTGTTCAGAGGTAGAAGCTGGTAGTGATTCTCTGCCATTTTTGTTGTGAACTGTTTTCTCTTGTTTTGTGGTTAGTAAGGGAGTTTAGGTTTTGTATTTTCTTTTAGTTCTCCTTTAGAACGTGGTTGTTTTATTTTATAGTTATAAAAGGGTGTTTTGTTTATTATTTTGGCCTTGGAGACCCTGAAGCATAAAGCTCCCCTGTGTTTTTTTCTCTCTTGTAGTTGTTTTAGCAAAATTGTAAAATAAATTATATTTTTGTTACTGATCAACTGTTCGGATTACTTTTTGCTTTATGTTAAAGCCCAGTGCCAGAATTTACTTTAGGGATTTTAGGGTGGGGTTGTAACAACGTCACATCAAAAACCTACCTGGAGTGTTGAGTTGATTCTTTCATACACGTGTGTGAAATAATTTAATCTCCATGGCAACCATTCAGTTGTGCAAAACGCCTCGATTAACCTAGTGCTGCCTCTGAACTGCACTTTCCAAGCTTCCACTCAATGTCAAATGTTAAATTACAAAGTCAAATTTCTTCTAAATTAATTATTATATATATGTAGCATTTTTATAACTGAAGGTAACTTGGTTACTTGGTTGTGCTATGACATGCCACTTTGTACCTGGAAAATACATAATACTGCCCCTTTAATGTTTAGCGCTCAGGTAGGTTTGATGTGCGCGGCTGAACCTCCTCACCTCTCTTGATGTCATCGAGCTGCGGCTCAGGTGATGGGTTGTCCTTAGTTTGAGAGGGCGAGGTTTTGATCCCGGTTCCGGGTTTGGTTGGGGCCCGGAACTGAGAGCTAGGCTGGCTGGAGCGAACTGACTGCTGCTCAATTCGGGCCTGGATCTTACTGCTCCCCTCTGCCCTGTAGCATAAACAAACAGCAGATATACCTAATATTAGAGCTTTTATATTGTTTTGTGAAAAACTGTGTTTAGTTTGTCTTGAAGTCTAAAGCATTTTCCCCTCACCTTGTTTTCTTCACCTGGATGCTGCTGCTGAGCTTCTCCAGGACGAATTCACCCGTGTCATGGTTAATGATGAGAACACAGTCCTTCTGATATGGTCGCTTGTTTCCCTTAAATACTGTCATAGGAGGCGTGGAGCCCTGGAAGACAAGTTTGATTTTAACTTTCTGGTTTTTTTAAATTTTACCTTACTACATATTTATTAGTAAAAGTATTTTTAGAGATATGCAACAGACGGATGGATCTCAATGACTATTTTTCAACTAATAAGGAAACTGCTGATCAGTATCTCCCATTTTAACCAAATCAGAAACACTTTACTTATAGTAAAGTTGCCACATAATTAACAGATAAACTGTAACGACTGACATTACTCATTACTCAATATGTTAAACTGGAGTTTTAGGGATTGTCAAGCTGGACTAACTGGCAATGTAAAAGTTTCTTTGTGCCACACCCTCCTCTGACAGTCTTACTGGAATGTGAGGTAGTGTAATGGTAACTTCATCTCCTTTCCCAACTTGCAGCTCTCCTTCACAACTTGTGTCAATAGACGCTGGTTTGAAGTCATCTGAAAAAGAAATCAAGGTATTAACTCACGGGTCTAATGAGTTATTAATATGCATGTTTATAATAATCTTTAGGTTGTGCTGCTAATGCACTGGTGTCTCCAAAAGCTTTCATGCCAAATTATGTCATTTAAAAATATTATGTTTATTTATACAGATGACCTGGTTGTTATGTTAGACTGGTTAACAGAAACTCCTCAATAGTTGCACTAACTAGAGTCAGAAACACGAAATTAAACTTTATCCCATTAAACATGGTTTATGTAGAAGCAACCAAGCCAAACGGCATGGCATTACTGCGCTTAAATTGCTCCACAATACTTATGAGATCTCAGTTATTTAATTACATCTCAAATAAATGAATGAATAAATGATTTATCTTTCCGTGTGTTTATAAACTGAAGTATGTTAATAAAACTTGATTGATTTGCTTCAAATACTGGGTTACAGACTGCTGAGGTAATCTCTAGTTCATTTCACTTACACTTTAATGCTACATTTGTTGTTACATTCAGAAAATTACAACAAAAGAGGCAACAAAATGTTATCAAAATATTTTTTTTTCTTAAAGGAAGGGTTTACTGTTACTTTAAGGTCTTTATATATTGTTACACCCTTAAATTTGAATTTCATCCCTCCACTGTAACACCATCTTGGCATGTCAGCCATGCCTCTTTACGTGAAATTAAAATTTTACAATTTTAAAATTTAAAATCTTGAAAGTTCTATTTTTGAAAAAAAAAAAACATTCAGGGATTTTTTTTTAATTTCATAAATATAAAAATGTAGGTTTCCAGGTCTAAGTAATAGTGGCAGCCCACACCTGACACAGGTGAGAGGGCCTGAAATTAAGTCACAGAGATTGCTGGAAGTACATTAAAGTGAGCAACTATGGAAACTGATATCTTCATTGTAGTTTTTATTTGTGGTTCTTCAGGCAAAATGTACAACTTTCTGGAAGTAGATAAAGAAGTAAACATAGCTACTGTATGCCTATCTTGAGTACAAAAAACGTGAAATAAAGAATAAAAATTCTTCAAATACAAATGTCTTATTGTTTAGTAATTTTACTCTGGTTTCCTATGCCTAGTCTTTATGAACCTTTGACTGTCCATGACTAAGAACCTCTGACTCAGATAAAATTAAGAATTTTAAACTCTACAAACATTTTCAAGTACCACTTTGGAATGAATTTAAAGTATATCCATATTGTCCCAATCGAATTTTAAGATACTTGTAACAAAAACAATGACAATGTTGAAATAATTGTGGCTGTAAACAAACACAGCGGCACCTCCAACACTCACATCTGATGGTGTGAAAAGAAGATTTTGGTCTCTTCTCGAAGCTTTCTCCGAGCTTCAAAACATGCTCCTCTTTATCCAGCAGCGGATTGGTACTTCCATTCATGGTCGACGGTTTCTTTGAAAATATTAAAAACTTACATTTGCGTCAAATCCTCTGAAGCGCCGACTTAAATCTGGCTATTCCAATTGGGTTAAACAGAGAATCCAAATAAAGAAAAAGTTAGCCTGCGGATGCTAACTATTAGCAAAACAACGACGCACTTCCGCTTTTGGTTCGACTGTAAAATATTTCCGAAAGTTGGTTGTAAGTAATTTTTTAATGAACAAACGTGAATCTCAACGTGATAATTTATTAAAGTCATATCACGTTTTATTTAATGTTTACTGAGAAGTTGTATTTATGTCAAGACAGTTGTGCCAATAAAATGGACAAGGAATTACTATTTTTGACTCCACACGGTAGAGTTAAAATAGCGAACAAGATGGCGTCGAACAGTTGAAAAGTTCTAGTTTTAAATGTCTAGATATTAACTTTTTAAAATTTTTGTTACTTGTTAACAAGGCACCCAATAATCTTTAATGTATCATGTCACTTACAGCAATTGAAAAGTGCGAAGTTGACCTTAGACAAACCGTAAAATTGGAAACCAAAGATGAAACGTTTCCATGCGGACAAACAACAACCTCCACAGCCAGACCTTTAAGCCAGGAGGAGCTGGACAGACTGAGCAGCGAGCGAACTCTGGTGTCCGACTTCAAACAGATGAAACTTGAAAAAGAAGCTCAAAAAAACTGGGACTTGTTTTATAAAAGAAATACGACGAATTTCTTCAAAGACAGACACTGGACCACCAGAGAGTTTGAGGAGCTCCAAGCATGTAGAGAGGTTAGCAGACCGAGATAATTATCAAAAAGTACTCAAATAAACTTGATCAACTGATTCAAATCATATGCGACTTACTGTAAAACCAGGAATTTCCAAATTGCCCCTAGGTGTGAGTGTGTGTGTGCATGGTTGTTTGTCCTACGTGTCTCTGTGTTGCACTGTGACAGACTGGCAACCCTTCCAGGGTGAACCCACCTCTCGCCCAGAACATTAGCTGGGGATGGACACCAGCAACCCTCCCAACCTCATTAAGAGACAAGGGTGTGAAGAAAATGGATGGATGCATATAGTACATAAATTGTGATTTAACAGTCTTCTGTAATTGTTCTAACATCTTTCCAGTTTGAGTCCCAGAAGCTGGTTCTGCTGGAGGCTGGCTGTGGAGTAGGAAACTGCATCTTCCCTCTGCTGGAGGAAGACCTCAACATCTTTGTTTATGCGTGTGATTTCTCACCCCGGGCTGTTGAATTTGTCAAAGTAAGATTTCAACCTGTGAACCTTTGAATTACTTTTGATTAATTACAGAAGCCCAATTCTACATTTAACAGTTTAGTTGCTTTTTTTAATGCACAATAACTAAAAATTGACAAACATGATTCAAGACTTAGTGAAATCAGACTGATTGTTGATGTAAAAAAATTTAATTAATTACAATCAACAGCTCTGATAAATAGAGTGTAGTTTGGTTTTGAAAGCTTGTGCTTGAGAGTATTTAAAACCAAGCATCAGTTGAAGGTTGTATATGTAATTTGTTTTGTGTCATTGAAACAGAAAAATCCTCTGTACCGCCCTGAGCGCTGCTGTGCGTTCCAGTGTGATTTAACGAAAGACCATCTGACGGAAAATGTTCCAGAGGCCAGCGTCGACGTTGTTACTCTCATCTTTGTTCTGTCGGCCGTTCATCCTGACAAGATGATGGTGGCTTTAGAGAACATTGGCAAGGTAGAAACAGAGACGGACAAGCAAAGCGTGTTGGTAGTGACACAAATAGGTTTTCTAGTTTAAGATGTTGTGTTTGTACTATTGGTGGGGCAATGGATTTGTAAATAATTAATAAGGGCAAATTTTGAAGCAATAAGCAAAGTTTTTCAATTCAGAATCTTTGACTTCTTTAAATAATAGGTTAGATGGCACATCTGTTTACATTTTACTTTGTAATTAATTGCATTCAATGTTTTTTTATGTATTTTTTTCTGTTATTAATCCATTAAAATGATGAAGTTAAAGTCCCAGGCTAGTTTGTACAACACTCGTTTAAGTGCACATTTTTCCTTTCGTACGGAATGATGTTTTTGGAATCATCATTTGACTTTCTGGTGGAATTCTCTCTGTGTGCTTTTGGTCAACATGGACCTGTCTAATATGGTCTGAATCTTACTTTCAGGTCCTGAAGCCTGGCGGTGTCGTCCTGTTCAGGGATTACGGCCTCTATGATCACGCTATGCTCCGGTTTAAATCTGGCAGCAAGCTGGGGGACAACTTCTACGTCCGTCAAGATGGAACAAGGTCCTACTTCTTCTCTAAAGGTCAGTAAAGTTCAATTTAGGTATTTTGTTTAACACAACCTATTAAGAGACATAAAATGTATTTAATTTTCTTATTAAACTATGGTAGTTTCTCAAATCACAGTGTATAACAAGCAGTCCTTTGTGATCGAGTTCTTTTAAAGTGTCAATCTGTTTTCCTTAACTGTTTTCAGAGTTTCTGGCTAAGATGTTTGAAGAGGTTGGCTTCCAGTCTGTGGTTAATGAATATGTCCTGAGAGAGACAGTCAATAAGAAAGAGGGGCTTTGTGTTCCCAGAGTTTTCCTTCAGAGCAAGTTTATCAAACCAGCACATTCCCAACAAGGTTCTGGACTGTTATCTCACAATTCTTCCAAGGAGAGCAAACAAGAAGATTGAAATGTGGACAATAAAGCAATTTATGTCTGCTGGATGAAATTGGAAACTACAATAAGGGACTTGTATTTCCTGCCAGGTTTGCTCTTTGAACAAGGAGGTATTTACATTTTTTGTACAACAAAAATTCTCGGTTCATTATTGTGCCAATATAGAACCAGCTGAAGATTTTTCTGACATACTTTTTGTTTCTACCCTTTTAAAAATGTTTTTCGCCATCTTTATCTTACGATCCATTGAAAATAATCTGTAAATCTTGACTTGGTCATTTCAGTTTGGTCCTTTCAAATAGTAATTTATTCTTTAAAATAACAATGATGTCACAAACTCAAAGATATTTTCACATCCAGGCTACATAAAACAAACTCAATACAGTCAGCTGAATTTCATGTACCTGGACATTCATCAGAGATGATGTATTATCAGCACAATTTTTTTTGAGTGAAAATAAAAAGTGACAGAAGACTATGAAACATTTCTTTATGTATTGACAGTACATACTCTATGTTTACCAGATGAGTGTGCTGGTGTTCATCAGCCTCCATAGGAAAGTAAAGCAAAGTAAAAAAACTTTTTTTATCTAAAAAAAAAGTTTAAATAAAAAAAATTTAAACTTCAACCAAGATACCTTGGTCGAAGGTACAAAAAACACAAACTGTTTACTGGGAGAAAATGTTTTCAAGAATGTCCCATTTGTTTTTATCTTTTCATTATCCAAAAAGATAAAAACAAACGGCTAATTAACATACAAATACTTACTTCCCTAAATGTTTTTTGATGAAAAGAGAGCACCAGCAGAAGCAGTGTAGGGTCTCTGTGAAGCAGTTTTTCAACCTGAACATAATGTGGTTTCCTGTCCATGATGAGAAGAGCAAACGCAAAGTTTCCTGTAGCACCAAACACATGCATTGCTCTTTTTATTTGACCAGCTATTTAAAAAATGAAAAAAAGACATCAAGATACAGTATAACAAAAGAGATATTTAAAATGCAGAGATGACATCCATGCATTAAAAATAAAATGTTACATTCTTAAAGTTAGATTTTGAAACTACTATAAAAACCTGATTTCTGTAAAAATCGTTGCAGGTAATACCTTCAGACATGTTTCTTACCAGTTTTAGTCAGCTAATTCTGTAATTATCTTCAAAAACATGTGCTGCTTTTGTGTTCTCTGTGATGAAAATGAGAAAACATACTGAGAAGTAAAATGTGCACCCACTTCCTGAAAGACTTGCATATAAGACTCAAACCACAGAACCTTTTGTGGAGATGACCATGCTCACCAATATAGTACAATATATTTTGTCTGAAATATTCATTTCTAAAAGTTCCTTAATACTTTAAAAATAGCTTTTTAAAACAGTTTGCATGTTCGGTGCAAGAAGACACAATATAATTTCTGTGCATTATACTTTCAAAAGGACTCCACAATAACATCCAGCAGGCCAGCGAGTTTCCTGTTAGTGGTTTGACTTGAGGGCCTTCAACAATCACATTGCTCACTAAATGAGAAAACAATGTGGTGAATATCAAATCTGCATGTATGTTCTTGAAAGAAGTGAATAATTACAGTAAATGCACCTTAAATGTGCTGAAAGTAAAGACGGTTTAAAAAGTATTTCTGTTTTGAAAAAGAGTCTCTACCATCAAAGACAAAGCTCATTAAAACATTTTCAAAATGTTGCAGCATATTTGTTTGCGTAACAGTGGTTCATTTCAAGCTTTCTTACTCACTGTTATGTTAGATCTTCATCCTGGACTTAGTCACAGTTTCAGTTTCCTGACTGAAGATAGCAGCTATTTCCTCATAGCCATTTTCTGACTTACAAAGATGATTAGACCTCTGCTCACTTAAATTACATTAAAGTAAAGACAATTTAAAATTATAGAATGACTAAGAGAAATAATTTTCTTTATCAAATCATGTATTCATATCATGGAGATGGGATGTCATGAATTACGACGTAAAGAATTGTGAACACTAATATTTCACATTTGATCTACTTTTTCCGTAAGTTCCTTATGTATCAGCAACCAGGAGTGAGCCAAAGATTGTAACCACACAACTATAAAAAATCTCAGAAAACTGACCAAGAAGCATATTTTATTGTGTTCATCTTATTAAAAACTTTTCAGTAGAAAACAATCACCAAAGATTTAAGCATAAATTCCACATAAATGACTGGAGCTCTTCAGTAAAATGCAATATATCTTTCTTTAGTTCAACATGATTGTTTTGACCAAATGTTTTTAATGACTGCTGGTTTCACTTGCACACAACCACATTAAAGGTTAGGAAGATTCATGATATATCACTGACAGAAACAGTCACATCACTTAATGAAGTACAACAGAAAAAAGGTTAATCTACACAGAAATATAGTTTGACCTAAGTGGATAACTGAAGACAAAAGGTTATGTTTCAAAGGTGCACACTTTGACCCATGATCACTTTATCTTCTGATTTTGGAAAAGAAGCATCTCAGGGATAAGGTCTACCTGCAAGAAAATATAACAGAGCAAAACAAGATGTTAAACTGGACAGAAAATGTAAAATGTCTTACTTTAGGTCAACAGTAATAATTTAAACTCTTTTAGCCAGTTATCTTAATCTAATTAAAACAATTTTCTGATCCACTTACTTTTGACCTTGATGGTAATGAAATGTCCCATTGCTTGCTCTCCACTCTCACATGTAGCTTTACACTGATATCGACCGTCGTCACTTTTTGCCACACTCATAATCTCTGTCACGACTTGTCTGCGTCTCCAGTTGTAATCACTGATCGTCTCGTTGACTGTGGTTAGGTACTGGTCAGGATCCGTCAGCTCAGAGTTTTTTTCTTCCCTGTGCCACACCACATGTACTACTCCACACTTTTTAAAGTCATAATTTGCCTCACAAGATAGTTTGGCTGAGGATCCTCTGGAAGGTTCGATGGTGCTTTGAGGGTAACGGACCACCAAGTAATCTGCAACACGAGAAAAGAAAGAACGAATTATAAGGTTTGCACAAAGCAAAGTATGGGAGTTAGTGGCTATCTGTAAGCTTATCACAATAAACAATAAATCAAATAACCACAAGGTAAACAAGATCTAAACCAACTGAAACATCGTAGCCAGAACAACCAGTCCTCTCTCCTTCCAGGAGTCAATCGGCTGCTGAGAGTCAGTTCCCTGAGGGCTCAGCTTTACCAGAACAATAAGGCTTGTTCTGGTAAAACTACTGATCTAGTAGATACATCTACAAAAACAAGAGTTGAAGCTCATTGTTCTAAACCTGAAGATGTGGAATGTGATTCTTGTACAGACACAAAGGTCAAAGCCCTACGATGCGCTCCGTCTTCAGCCTCACTATGACTCCACGACTACGACTCTGTTTTTTTAAAATTAAAATTTAGTTTTAATAAAAAAACTGAAATATCAGAAGTTTCATCAGACATTACCTACTTTGTGTGCTCTAAGTTAATAAAAGCTCTTGAAGAACAAGTTTTAAAGAACATTTGCACAGTTTTAAGAAATTTCTGTGATGCTGAAAATATTTCAAAGCCTGATAAACTAATAAACAGCATACAAACAAACAAAAACCAAGCTTTTATATTGAACATATGTTTAAACTCTACGCTAAAAATACCATTAACAAAATTCAGAAACAGATGATTTAATGTGGCCAGTGTAAAATATGAACATTTATTCATAAAGACTATTGAGATTCACATAGAAAAAAAGAAGCGAGCGCCTTTACAGCACACAGCTCAAAAAACAAACTACAACATTAATGTAGATTTCTACGTACTAATTTAGTTTTGGTGTTAACCCACACTTTAAACCAAGATTTAAAAGGAAACACAACTTGAGTTGGTTTGCTAACCCAGCCCCACATCAAATGTGAAATATTGATCTAATGATGACCTTTGGTGAAAATACCACAGATTTCTGTTATTTTATCTTCAACTATTAATAGTTATTGCTTAAATTTGATTCCCAGACTTAAAAAAATAATTTTGGACCAAAGTCAGTGGTAGTTTTTGAAAAATAAATAACTAACTAAATAAAAAAAAGTCGACTCTTTCATTGGCAGCTCCTTCATCGCTGTCAATTTTTAAAACTATTCCAAAGCTTCTTTTTACTCAATGGTCTAAAAACCCAGCTGAGACTTGATTTTACTCTGCTTTCATTGGTTTGCAGTACGTTTGATATGTTTTATTGTTGTATTTTATCATGTTGTGAATTTAATTGTAATTATTTTACAATGTTTTGTGTTTAGTTTTGTCCTTATATTTGATGTTTTTTTCATCTGATTTTCAACACTTTCAGCTGCGGCTGCTGTTCAGGTGCTTCATAAATTAAGCTGATTAATTTATTTTTGTTCAAATTGGGTCACAGGTTTTTGGTCTAATTTAATTAAAACTTCACAACCTCTCCAACCAAACAAAGGATTTTGGTTAAATAAATAAAAAATTTGCAGTTTTATTTGTATGGAACATGCTGCGGATTAAGCAAATTCTTTTTTCATCCATCCATCCATTTTGTTTACACCCTTGCCTTGTCCCTTGGTGGAGTCGGGGGGGTTGCTGGCGCCTATCTCCAGCTAACGTTCTGGACTAGAGGCAGGGTCACCTGGACAGGTCGCCAGTCTCTCATAGGACAACACAAAGACACACAACCATGCACACACCACACCTAGGGACAATTTGGAGAGGCCAATTAACCTGATAGTCATGTTTTTTGACTGTGGGAGGAAACTGGAGTACCTGGAGAAAACCCATGCATGGAGAGAACATGCAAACAGGGAGAACACAGGGAGAACATGCAAACTCCATGCAGAAAGACTGGGGCCGGGAATTGAACCCAGAACCTTCTTGCTGCAAGGCAAGAGCTCTACCAACTGCACCACTGTGCAGCCCAAATTCTTTTTTATTAAGGGAATAAATGTTTTTACCGCTGATTTAAAAAAAATATTAACCCCACAGCACAAAAGGTTGGTAATTTATAGGAAATATGAAAAGCTGAAAACACAACAAATAGGGTCTAGAAAGTGTTGAGCGAGAAAAATCTTTGTTAAAACTTTAAGTGGATCAAACATGAAAAAAGGATTAAATTCAACAGTCTTATGACTGCAAATTCACAAAGTGTTGAAGGCAGGAAATACAAACTGCTACTAAAATATATTAAAATGTATATTGGTTTTATCTGCCCCAAATTAAGAGCAGGTTTATAGATTTACCTTCTAATTTACCTTGCAGCTTACATCAAATATCGTCTGATGATTTTTTGATGATCAAGGTATTTTTATTTGTTTAGCGACATCCTTTTTTTATAGAGCCAAAAATGTTGACCTACTTGGTTTATGCTTCACATTATTCCCACCTGTTAGTTTTGCAGTGACCTTTGGTCACACATTACTTAAATTTGTATACAAAATCAATAAAATCCTTGTAAGAGTGATTAAAATGTAAAAAGTTATGGAGTGATATACATTGATTGATTATCAGGGTTATTAATATTAAACGTCTGAGTATATTTTGTCAAATACAATGAACAGTTTTACCTCCTTTTAATATCTTGTTAATGTCTTATTTTATTGTGCTACAATTTCTCTTCTCTTCCTAAAGCATGTGCTGCAACCTATTTTATTTAATGTGATCTGTAAATGAAACAATATATTTTTTAATATTTAGTATCAACAGAGTTTCCTGGTAATTTTTAAAATGTGACTCTTTCCTTGAATTTTTTAAATTTAAAAACTATTTTTCTTCAACATAGCTACATTTAGATTATTTGTTTTATAATTTTTATTTTTATTAAATAGTTGTCTTGTATCAGCAATACAGAGCGAGATAAATTTTAAGTAAAAAACTGTTTACTGACCTGTTTCTTCGGCAGACAACAGACTCAAAGTCACCAACAACAGCAGCGTAGGTCCAGTAAAGACAACCATTTTCTGCACAGGGAGGATGAACAAGAGATCAAATGAGCATCAGGTTGAAAAGCAAAGGTTAAAAATAGACGGTGAACCTCCTGAGTAGAACTGGGTCTGGCTGTGTGGGTGGAGGTTGAGCAACTTTCTGCTGTCTGAGAGCGAAGCTTCTGCATCCGCTCTGACCAACAAAGACTCAGCTCTGTCTTCACATCGCTACTGTTTCCATTTTGAGGCTCCATTTGAAAGTCGCTTCTGCTGAAATACATTTACTATCTACTGGGTTTTTATGTTTACCAGATTAAATTTTAATAGCATATTTTAGTGAGCTCCTCCATAAATAACTAAAGTGAGAGAATAAAGTATATATGTTTTTTTAATGAATTGCCACAGATGTTTGGTTTGTTATTGCTTGCAGTCATGGGAAGAAACACTTGACATGAAACTTGATATAGTTGATATAGTCCACACATACATATGCAATTTCCTGTCTCCCATTGTATATATTCGGTCTTATAATAAAGATTAAATTGGCTGAGTTTAAATTTGTATTTTTGTTTCCTTGAAACCCATCTTGACCCAGCCTAAATATTCATATATCTATGCTAATTAAATTCCAGTTACATATTTATTTAGTTAAATTTCTCATTGTAAATGTTTTTTTATGAACAATATGGCACAGAGGCAGAGACATATAAAACAAATAAAACCCATAATAATTGGTATGAAACTAATCCAAATAATCTTTAGAAATTAGCAAGCTAACAATAAAACAGAATAGCAGGAATAACCTTAACAACGCAAACGTTCCTCTTGATGCAAAAAACTGATTTAACTTTTATAGACCTAAAAAAAAGGAAAAAATAAGAAATTTTGTAAATGATTTCATTAAACAGCAAGTTCTGTTCAAACTGAAGAGAAGAGGTTTTACTGGGTGTGGTACATATCTAAGCACACAGGGAAAGGTGGCAGCAGCACAATTAGAAAATTGTATTGAAAATAAATGTAACAGGAAAATCTTCATAATATGAGAGCAGCACGTGGAGAACAGCTCTGAGTGTCAGAAGGACCTTCATGAAGCACCGAATCTCTCCAGCTCAGGGCTTCATTTCTGGATGCTTCATGTGAGCGCGGATCCCCCTGCTGGTCAGAGGTGGTTTAACAGGTGACCATCATTTTATTAACAAGTGAAAAACATGGAGAAGATTCTCAAATCATTTCAACTAAACCATAACAACTTACCTGCAACTGATTTAATAAATGAGCAATATATTATTATTATTATTATTATTATTATTATTATTATTATTATTATTATTATTATTATTGCATTTTGTATATTGTTCATCAATTAATTTCTGTTGAATTTACATAACATTGCAGGATATTTAATGCAATAAGCAAATAATAAATAAAATCTGATACTGTCAAATAAATTGTTTAAGTTTTAGATTTCATTAACAGTTTCTATTCCAAACAAAACACATTATAAAAAGGATAATTAACTTAATGTGAAAAATCACAAGTTTTATCAAATTTAGTTTAACTTTGCCATGACTAAATGAGGGACTATAAGAATCTGATTCCCTCCTATCTCACTTAAATTGTTGATATCCTCATTTTCAGCTAGCTTCTTGTTTGTCTCAGATTTTTTTCATTGAGGTCATAGTTTCAGTCATTGAAATTAACAATAGTGTAGAATCAGCAGAAAATCCCTATGCCTGAATTTGTGTTGTGAGGCAGAAGAGGCAATACCTCATTCTGAGAATTACCAAAAGCCTTTTTCACCTTCCTGGTACACAAAACTGATCTTCACAGCAGAGGACCTGGCTCCCAGAGACCAGGCTTTTCTCCATCCCATGTCCCCAGCATAATGACAAAAGAAGAAGACTGCAGCTTCCACAATAATGTGTAATCAGAGCATTTTTGTATTTAGAAACTGAAATCATAAAGTTTATAGTGTTAAAGGAGAGCAACGTTATAAAACAGGGTGTGGAAAATTACTACATATTCTGTGTGATGACACTTATTTCATCACTATCTGCCACCAAAATGTCCAAACGACTTGTCTCTACCGCAGAGTTTTATTAGATCTACAAAAAGCAGTTGTAGATCTAATAAACTCCACCAAGCCTGAACAGCTAAGCATCATACAGCAATAAAATTTTACATGCAAACCTCATGACAAAGGGCAGATTCAGTTATAATTTAACAAATACTCCCTTCTATATCAGATTTAATTATTTAAAGCTTATGCATATTTGTTCTTTGTCTTCTAATGATGTACATTTGGCTGTCTGCTATGTTTTTAGTGATTTTACTTGATGCACCTTTGATACACTGTATTGTAATAGACTAAGAGTTTAAGTCTGCTAAGACTTTTACAGCACTAATGATAGGAAATAAAGCAACCCATAATAACATCAGTTCAGGATATGAAGTCAGAAGGGAAGTCTGTGTGGTACAGGATGTGTTTTTGTAGGTGCAATGAATGTACTTTATGTCTCTACGTTGCCATGAAACGGTACACTCACTGCTAATGTTGTTTGCAGTGAAGTTGTGGAAAATTCTGCTAATTACGATTACACCCAGAGAGTAGCCTGTAACTTATCATCCAAAATCTGTTTCTAATCAAAAGCTAAAGGTTAAACATGTAGTATTTGTCTATTCAAAGATCTTCAACCTGAAAAAGTTGTTTGTATAGAAACCGCAGCCTACCTCCATGTTTCTAAAGAAAGTTTAAGGCGTTTGGTGAATCCCCTGTCAGTGAACCACATTTTATTTCCATAGTATATTTTTAAGATCAGCCATATATTACTTTGCAACATATGACCTAGTTTTTTTCCGCTGCACTGTAACCAGCTGGCTTAAAAAAGGGTGAGTGATAGTGGCATCACTGGACACAAAACTTCTTCTAGCCACTGAGCCAAGACCATCAGAAGATGGAGGCACATGAATACATGAATTCACTATCCAGCATATCAATGGAGAGACGGAGATGTTCTTTAGGTGAGAATGTCTTAACTATGTTTCATTACAATTTCTAATTCTAAGGTGATGCAGGACACAGCAGAATTTGACATTTGACTTGCAACCATATAACAAACTACACACAGGACTCATCACGTCATATATTAATCATTGTGTATTTGTTCCTTTTTGACTTTTTCTACCTAACATATACACAATGTAGGAAGGAATGTTTTCTTTAACTCAAATGAATTAAAAAAAACACAATTTCTAATGTTTTAAATGAGGTTTATGCAATTAATAAGACTACTTAATCATATTTTTGTTCCAAAAATTTCAGGAATCTGAATGTAATTAGCAACCTCGTTGCTTTGATGAATTTTTTAAGAGACAGCCAACAGTGTATCTCAATGTTTGAGATCAAACCAACGTTATTAGACAAAGAACATTTGACTACATTTCAAATACAAACTGTATTTATTTATGGAAAAATGTTTCTAAACCACATTTGAATCTGCTTTTTGACATACTCAGGTTACTCTGAGTGTATGTCTGAGTATCAGAAGAATAATCTTCTGAATTAAAGATTTTTGTTTGGTGATTTTAAATGTTCAAATGTGACAAAAAAGCAATAAAATGTGATTAAGTCTTATAGGGGACAGATACATTTTCATAGAACTGTGTGTAAATGTGTAAATATGGAAATGTATTCATGTGTTTATGTATGACCTTTATTTATTTACTGAGTGGGATGAGTATTCATCTCGCAATCCCAGAGTTCTTGGTGCATTTGTAGCTTCCTCCAGTGCTACATTAATATACCTGTAGGTAAGGCAGTTGGTAGAAAAATAATTTGGTATAAAATCACTAAACTTCTGCGCGTTCACATCTATTCTACGGCTCCTCAGTCTGTCAACTGTACAATCCAACATGTAGAAACAACTAAAAGTACAACTGTTGTTCTCATCAGACGTGTGAATCTAATACATGTTGTGCTTCTTGTTTTTCTTATAGGAAGATCAAAAGTCTACCAGCTGATTGGAGTCAGCTTTGTCCTGTTGTGCATCACGCAATCAGGTCTCAACGTTTACCTTTGGTATCAATCTGGTGAGAAGCAGAATACACTCTAACCTCATCAAACATTGATATTTTTCATAACAGTAACTTCTAGTGTCTGTTAGGATCCGTTGTTCTTTTCCACATCTGTTTTCCACCAGTTTTATTCTCTTCCGTGTTGTATGTGAGGGTGGATCCTCTGTGTATCTCTGTAACTGTGTCTTCATTACAAATTTGAGCAAAATGTATCTAATGTTGAAAAAAAACACAATTATGTGTGCTACGGCCCCCCCTTTGTGAGGAGGAGGGGAGTAACGCGACAACCACAAAAATTGACAGAGTCCAGGTGAATGTTTTAAAAGACAAAGGGATTTATTAACAACAAAAATCCCAGAAGGCTTGTACACACTGTGGGGGAGAAAGGG
>CAEGAF010121977.1:0-53401 GCA_903067075.1 Micropoecilia bifurca | reverse complement strand
TGAGTGTGTGTGTGCATGGTTGTTTGTCCTGTGTGTCTCTGTGTTGCCCTGCAACAGACTGGCGACCTGTCCAGGGTTGACCCCGCCTCTCGCCCGGAACGTCAGCTGGAGATAGGCACCAGCAACTCCCGACCCCACTAAGGGACAAGGGTGCAAGAAAATGGATGGATACATTTTATTTTTCAGTTATAGTTTAAGCATTCCAACGCTACAATTATGTGTCTGATTTTACCTTTACTATGCATCAAAACAGACAATTAATTATGTTCACAGAGCTCCTACAATCACGTGTGACTGTATCATATGCTGACAGAAAGTTCAACAATGTGGCAGGAAAAGGAAAAGGAAGAACCCAGAGAAAACCAGAGAAAACCTGCAACACTGACACTAGGTGTTTGTTCAGGCCGGGACGTCACGAGAAATCAGAGCAACCTTGACCCTGAAGCAAGCTGGAGATCCCGTTTGCCAAGCGAGGGGGGAAATCAGATTCCAAAGGTGGCAGCCCAAAACGGCAAACCACACAGGGAAGTCTGTGAGGGAGCCCTGGGCTGTCCAGGAGTGCTGCTCTGTCCTGAACAGCAGCCAGAGGATCTCAGCCCAGTGGTCCGGCGTTTGGCTTAGAGGGGCCCGAGACACGCACTCTGCTCGCTGTCCAACCAGAGCTGTGTGCCTGATTTGACAGAGTGGCCATTGTGAAGGATTCAGCCAAAGTACAACGCTCGCATTCTGCTCCTTTTATTTTCACACCCTCTCCGCTTCCAGCCGCCCCTCTCAGGACAGAAAAGAAACACGCAGAGAGCCATTTGGTGCATTTTCCCCAAATTAACTTGGAACACGACCACTGTCCACACGGGAGGCTTTCAGATGTCAACGTTCTCCTAAAAATATCTAAAAACTCGTTTTCCCCTCTTTATACAAGCAGAACGGAATCGGAATTAGTTTTCGAAAATAGGCCTGTTTTTATTTATAAGAAAATGCTGCACTGTTTACATACGAATGCATACTGAGGACGTGGGACAGAAAGCAATCTGTGGCTCCCGTTTCTTTTCTGCGCCCGTCGTCTCACTCTGGGCTGTTGACACTGATCGAGCGACACTTGTGCTGCCGAATCTATTACACTTAATTCTTACGAGCTTGTCAGAGAACAAAACAGCAGCTGATGAGAGCCCCATATGCGCTCGGGAGTAATTATTTATTTACAAAGACTGCTGCAGAATGGAACCTGGTGAATGGAAAGCTGCCAGGCATTTGAAAATTTGCCCGTTTCTGTGCAATCGCGGTAAACAAATTAAAAGAAGAGAGCGACACGATGCTACAAGGGAACACATGGCTTTCAGTTTCTCTGATTTTTCTAAAGAGAACACCCAAGACAGGCAGGAGTGTAGATCTACGTCGGACCATTAGGCTTTATTAATTCATTTGTTGTGGCGAGCCGACGGACATTTGGTGTGCATTTATGCACATCAGCAATGGATGGTATCCAGTTACCGCAACACAAGGTGATGGGATAAATGTTCTTCTGTTCTGCTCTGTGTAAGACTTAATGTAGAAATTCAAACATAGATCAGTCAATCATTGAGTTGATTTTGGTCAACACTCGTTTTTTTTTGTTTTTTTTTTATAATTGACACTATCCAGTGAGAGCAAACTGATTCATCTACCAGCTGATAATTTCCTTAAATATTGGGAGATTGGTGATCGGTTGATACTTACATGTGAAGCAGATCTTATCCCCCAATGTTATCTACATTAAAAAAGGTCTAAAAACCAACCAGTGTCCTCTTCTCTCACAGGAAACCTATTTCCTGTGAGAAGTTTGATTGAAGAATCTTATTTTGCTCAAAAACATCGACCAATACCTGTGAAACAATACAACCTTGTTTGTTTATTGGTTAACGATCTTTCATGGCAGAGCAAAAGAGAAAAGTATCCGATATTCATGCTCATGATCAGAAGATAAGATCAGTTTCAGATTTAAGTATCGCATAAAATTAAGAAATTCCGGGCCGACTGATTGGTGTAAAGCCAGTGAGAACATGTGAAAGCTGGTCATCGATAACAGATTGAGGATTATTGCTATAAATCAGATTTTTTTCTATTAATTATTGAATGGAGGGTTTATTTTTCACATCTCTGCAATTTTAATGTGTCCCATAAGCTGAAATTTATTTAATACTCAGGTCAACATAATGTTCCCTGGAATGAGGGACGTTCCCGGAAACGTTTATTTACATTTTAACAGCAGATATAACGTTTCTTTATAAACAAGTTGGAATTTGGTTAGTTTTATTCAAAAATTTATGGGCTCCACGGCTGTTGCTTAAAATAAACACATACATCCAGCCACTGCAAAATTTATCGGACTCTCTTCTCTCCATTCATGAACACTTAAAATAGCACGAGTCTCTTGAAAGGCTTCCACCTCAGCTGTCACTTTCAGTTTCTTCATGATGTTGACACATCTGATGCTTTTATCTCTCCCGGAACAACTTATGTTTTATATTTTCGGCAGCTTTTTCAAATGTTTCGACTACAAAAATAAACTCCTCCATTGTTCAACCTCCCTGTCCAGTTAGGTGGACAGGAATTTATGTTTCCAATATTGGATCCAAAGACACATTAATGGTACTTTCCAAAACGTCTCCAAAATGTCTAGCTTCGCTGCTTAAGTCCTTAAAATGCGTAACATAAGTTAAATCAAAAGTGATACTCCTTTAAGAGAGAGAAAACTGCATATTCACATAAACCCACCTACCCTCGGCAGGGTTGTTTACACCTTTTGTTCACCAAGCATAACGCTCAGGAGGATCTGACAGCATCTGAGTGACTGGCAGGAGGCCTGATCGAGTCCCTGAAACGTGCACCTCTGAAACCATGTGTGTGTGTGTGTGTATTCATGTGTGGGGGCAGAAGAGAGGACCGCCACCCACGTGGAAAGTTGATGCTTTTGCCAGTGGGCGGCCATCTATTTCTAGTGGCGGCCTGGTGGGCGGGCGCGCATGGTGATATCTTCGCTTTTGTTTCTGCTCACTTCATCTCGTTTTCAGCGGGGTAAAGTGTGAAAGCAATGATCTAAATCCATTTTGTCTCTCCGAAACTGGCAGTCGGAAAACGCGGTTATGCAACTCTTGGAGATATACGCAGCCACGATAAACAAGGTGTTAAAAACGTCAGTTTCCAGCGAATCTGACTAAAAGGACGATGGGAATGGATGAGGGGCTGTTATGAAACCCTATTTCTAAACATAGTTATTCACCTGAAATCCCACCCGAAAGAACGTCATCAGGTTTCCATTGTTAAGTTGCAACAAAGATACAAATATTTCCTCAGCAATATCAATTTATATAACAGTTATTGTGCTTTAAAACCTTAGTTTAGCAGAAAGATGTTTTCCACATGTGCAGGTGTTGCATCAGACTTTTTTGTTGTCCATCCTTTTGACTGATGGAGCGAAAGAAATCTCATCATAATCTATTTTAACCCATTATCTGCTGCCAAACCGCAGACTGGAATTACAAGCAACACTTCAACCAAAGCTTTGAAATCAGGGAACAAGTGAAGACTCTCTGGATGAGCCATTATTGTGATCCTCGGTACTGGTTTCAGTGGGTGGGAACCCCACAGCATACGCTGCTTTTGTTCCAGTGATTCTGCTGCACAGTCAGCTGTATGAATTTTGGTCTGTCAAAATGACAGATGGCTTTTTTGTCACCGTAAAAAACTAAATAAAAACAAAAACAGTAAGAGACAGGAAATATTTACTTAACTTGAGCCCTGCACAAAAAGGGCTTCCCTTAAAGTACTTTAATATCTGAAGAGAAAAAAAAGATCAGCACATTTTTTTTATTATTATTTTCACTCTAGGCATTTTATACAGTCCCTAGCTTTTATCCAATTGTGATTACACTGAAAAATGCACATCAAATTACACTTTAACTAAAGTTAGTTTTGATATTTTCATCTCGTTGATCAGAATCAATCACTTTTTGAAAATTTTGAAATCTATTTCCTATGGTATCAAATCACAATGCTACATCATACAATGTCAACTGTCTCAAAGCGTCTTTAGAGATAAACTCCCCTCTCTTAAGTCTGTTCTTCCAGTACCCGAGCCATTTCGCCTCCTTTGTCCTCCCACAAGCTCTTCTGCTTGCAGTAACTAAGCCATCAGTTCTGTTTCCGCTGCCATGCTGGATGTTGTGACGCCCATACATGTGTTTTTACTGATGTGGATCCGCCCTCGTAGTACAAAAAGTATTTGATTCTCTGAGTTCATATCCTCTGAGAGGCAGAGAACCGGAGACAAAGCGGACGAGATTGAGACAAAGATAGAGGGAGACGGTAATAAAGAAGATTAAAAAACTTTACTGTATCTGTGCCGAGTGAGGAATCTTTCTGAGCACCATAACCTGGAAAGATCGAGGATTTATTGCCTCTGCAAAAGAGGTGATTAAAGGAGGGACTGCTGAACTAAAAGATAACTTTGTAGTAATTCATTCTTTGACTTTATTTACCCATTTTGGTGATTTTACATAAAAAAATCTAAAATAAATCAAGTAATATGAAAAAAAATACTCTTTTATACAGATGACAAGCTGATTTTTACTTATGAATAGTCTGAACTGACCCTGAAAAACAGTTTTAAGCTAAAAAAAAGACACAATGGATGATGTGGCTAAGAGTTTATTATTAAATAGGGAAAGGTCTACACACTTGATTTTCACATTTTTAGTGGTGGATGTTTTCATATATAAAAAAAACAACACTGTAAAAATCAAATTTGTTTTTCTCCTTGGACAAATTTAAAGCTTTTAGAGGTTTGCGACTTCATTAATGAAAGGCTTACAATTTACTTTCTACACTGGGAATTACATTAAAACAAGAATCACATTTTGGAGACTCAAAAACTCATTAATAGCAAATTATTAAAAGAAAAGCATAAATTATCAGCTTGTTGTCTGGTCCCATATTAAAATATCAATGTAATTCAATTACAAATGCAAAAAATAAAATAAGACTCAAGACTCAAGAAAGCTTCCATTTACTAAAATATGACACTACATTATTGCAGTTGTTCACGTATTTTTGAGGCTCAGCAAAACTTTCCTCAATATTTAAAAGGATCTAGTGAGTCAGAAATGTTGACTATTTCACATTATCAGACTATTTCCTCATCCATGTCTGCGCAAAAATACAGGACCTGACATCATAAAACCATAGACAGTCACAAAACACAGAAAGAATGAAACTATGTGACCCAAATTACACCTGAAAAAAAAAACATTACTTGCTGGAATGGAATGAAAAACCCAAACACCAACTGGACTTATTTGCAGACGTGTTGGCTAAAAATAAAAATTGATAACAAATCTGAATGCGTGACAATGCACAGACAGAGGGACCTCACTGCCCAGACATGGACAACTTCCTAAAGCTTTGTCCAAACAACATAGACGCATTCTTTCCAGTACTTGGAAAAACATCTGGAATACAACGCAAAGTTACTGGCTCCTAAATGTTCCAATATGTTGTAAAAAAAAAAAAAAAAAAAAAAAAAAAAAATCATTTTTTTTTCCTGTTTCAATTCAACTAGTGCAAGGCATATAGAGTTCACAGAGTTCATACATAGGTTGCCATTATTTCTTATGATTATGGATTATGGGTAATGAAAATCTGACATTTTGTTTCTCAGAAAATCCGAGTACAACCTGAATAAAAGTTAAGTGGAAGGAAAAAACAGTTGGATTGGTAAAGGAAGCTTGGAAAAGAAAAGGCAATTGAAACAGTAGTGAAGTAAAGCTCATTTAAGTTTACAGAAATACATTTTGTAGCTGTTTGGTGATCAAATCTGGTCAGTCAGCATTTGCATATCTGGATCGATTAAGTTTTAATTGTGACAGTTTTAAAAAATGACTGAGGGGCATCAAATGTAATTCCATGTAAAGGCTCTAAGCTCGGGGAGAGAAGATGTGAAGCAAGGCGGAGTGAGGAATAACAGAGCAACAGAAACAGGAAGGAAAAGACAGAGTGCACTGCTGCCTCCTCATCGCTCAGTAGGAGAAGCAAACTAAAAATAAACCTGCAAGGACACCATATGGTCCTCTATTTCTCAACAACTCTTTATCTTTCCTCTCTTGTACTCTCCCGTACTCTAGTATCTCTCATTTCCTCTGCACTCCTCCCTGTCCCTCTCCTTGATTTCTTTTTATTTCTCAACTCCACAGAGCCGGCTTTGCGGAATATGTGCCCTGCTGAGAAACCGAAAATTGATCCCCTTTCATTGTTGGGAGGCTTAAAAAAAACATCCTAAAATGACAGCTGCTTTGAATGTCTAGTAAGGGGATTGGACATCAATGATAAACCGTTCTGCCAATCGACGTCTGGGGAGACGAGCTTCCTCTTGCGACCATCAATCAATCAGCTGATGAAAGTCGATGCTGTTCCGGCCTCCTCGCCGCGGCCAATCCCGACTCTTGTCTGGTGCCCCGGCAACCCAGCTTCTGCCGTCCAATCCTGCTACCTGGAAACATAAATTACTCCTTTCTCCCTTTTCTCCAGATGGCGACTACTTGTTTTTCTAACCTCTTTGGTTCATTTTGCAAGCACGGGTGAAGAATATAATAAAACCTGTTAAAAATAAACAAAATAAAAAAATAAATCTCTCATTTCCTGTGTACGGGATGCTACATTGTTTCCTCTGACGGAGGACCTTCCAGACATAAACCGGGTCTTAAAACCACCTCCTTGGGTGAACCCTAGTGTGTAGTCACAGTATGTAAGTGATGATGATTTATTTTTCCGGTGTGGAGTTATTTCTGTAAATTCAAAAAAAAAAAAGTCTGGAAGTTGGAATTAAAACCAGCTCATCTGTTCCTGCACGATTCACGCAGGAACAGATAAGTACATGCACAACGATGACCTTGTGATATCGCGCAGATCAGTGCTGGTTTGTTTACCTTTTGTGACTAGCAGGAATAAAAAAACAAAAAAACATTAAAAAAATAATTAAAAAAACGGTCAATCCAATCATCTTCATGTCCAGTTCCAGTCCTTTGTTTCTGCCTCATCCCCAGTTCCCACTAAATCCCTCCACAATCCTCTCCTTTCTGCCCTCCAGCACTTCTGCCTCAGCATCCCAATTTCTTTTATGCTGTGATGTTTCAAGCAATTATTCTCCATCCTCTTACTCTATTAAATCTCTCCCCCTTATTGTAGCCTATACATTTAATCTTCCATTCATCCATCCATCTATTGATCCCTCAGAGCGATTCCACTGAGCCTCTAAAAGCAATAGTTGAAGCGTTCTGAAAAGCTTCAGAAGCTGCAGGGAGCATCGAGCATCTTTTTTTTTTTGATGTCGCTTTTGCTGAATGTGTGGATGCTAACAAAGGATGCGGTGTTGCATTTTGTTTGCTACGTCGTGCGCTTTATTCCAGCATGACGGAGGAAATGTTTTAGTACACTTAAATTGATGAGAATGTCTTATAAAACCACTCTCTATGTTTTCTGACTAATTGGTTTTATTAAATAAAATTAAAAGGAGAGAAATTTTCAACACAGTTAGTTTTTGGAGAGATTCTCACAATCAACAAGTCTTGCACTAACTCAATATATCCAAACTAATAAAAAAGTTCAGATTGCTGCCAGTCTGTGGCACTAAATTTTCATCAGTGCAGACAAAGCATCTGCACAGGGCAGCAGTGTTTTGTGAAGTATATTTACAGTATAAATAAGGCGTTTCCATGTTGCAAAGTAAAATTTTATAAAAATAAAAAATAAATCAGTCGCAGCATCTCTAAGATGGTAATCAAACTGTACATGTTATGATACTAGATACATTTTAAATCAGGCATCATTTTATAATTTAGTTTGTTTAATTGATGAGTATTTCATAGAATCTTTACTGATTTGCCAATGTTGTGTGATTTTTGTAGTTTTTTTTTCCCACCTTGCTGCAAGGAAAGTTTCCCTAATGAGACAACAATAAAGCAATAATGATACCGATGAGCTTAATGGTAAAGCTGAAAACCGAGAGAAAAAAAGAGTAAGCCTTTTCTCCGAACCTCCAACTCATAAATCAGGGTTCAATATAAAGATTTAAGTCATTAAATCTTGCATGCTAGGAAGTTTAATACCCCTTTATTTGAGATGTTGCTGGGATTAACTCAGGGTACTTTTGTTTCCTTTCATACAACATATTCCTGATTTCTTAATCACAAAATAGTTGCAGCAAATAGCCGCTCAAACAGAGTCTAGGATCTGTTTCTGGGACTGATATGTCGGATTTTATGGTTCTGAAATCTGATATCGTTAGACTGAATTGAAATGGTTTCTTCTGAATTGGACTTTCAATCGACTGAATGTACATAATTTGGTATAATCTGGACATGTTTGTCGTGTCTTGATTTTGTCGTGGATCGACGCTGCATACACTGAAATGAATCGAGTTGAATTGCTTAGAGAAAAAAATCTTCAAAGAAAGCTGCTGAAAAATACAAAATAATAATAAAAAAGCTACATCAAGCTCTAAACTATCCTGTTGCACTGACTCTATGCTGACTCTGTTGGTGTCAGCTTTTTTGTAGCAGCACAAGTAACACGTTTCCTTCTTTCACAAACCTGTTTTGCTGTAATTGTTACATGGAAAATGATTCAAGCTACCATATTAAAACATGCTTACGGTGTAATGAGATGCTAACAGTGAATCGCAAATGAAACACTGGAAATCGTTCTTCATTTGCTGTATGTACTGATCGTGTACAGCCTATTCTCCTGATTGCAAACTCACATCACAAGTTCATTCAATCTTTTTAGCAAGCAAGCAAAAAGGCAGAAAGCAGAAGCTGAAAATTCATCAACGAGCCTCAATGAAGAAAAGACGTCTGAAAATCTGCTTTCACACACATAAAGGGGTCTGAGGTTGCTGTTTGGCATGAGTGATGTGATCATGAAGTCGGCTGTCATCCATGACTCTTGACTCCTAGACCCCTACACACACACACACGCGCGCGCACACCCACACACAGCATAGATGAGAGCAATCAGCGTAAAGTGGAGAAGAAAACACACACGGCTGACTGAATGTTGGGTTCAGCTCCTTGGAGTGTTTAGATCTTTTCTCAGCCCCGACACACACATATAATGCCACCATTGCAGTTACAAAAGAAAAAAAAAAGTAAATGGTCCTTTAAATCTAATAAGATGTTATTAGCCGACACAGCTGATGAATTGCTGGAAGTAGAGTCTTGACAGATGCTCAGCAGCATCTATGTTATGTTTACATGCATCAAAAGACTACAGCTGGTACTCATTATTAATTAATCCGCTGAGCATGTTCTCATTTAATCATTTCTCTGTAAAATTACCCAAAATATTTAATTTGCAATTACGTAAAGCTCGAGAAAAACATGCATAGAAATGCAATTTTCTTTGATCAGAGCGCTTCTCTGCCGTTGCCTTTTTTGGTGCCTTTATCCTCTGAACGTGCGGCAGGCGGTTTCTGTTGCTCAGCATATCCAAGTCTCTGAGAATGCCATTAGTTAATCCTAATAACTACACGCATCATCCTGCGCTGTGTGCTAAAAAAACCCTTTGCATGTAACTTTGGCTTAATCCCCTATCCTCAAAATGCCTCAGCGTGAGGGGAAGGTGCAGAGAAAACAGCGCTCTGGGACGTGCGTGTGTGTGCGTGCTTCTTTGGGACATGCGTGCATTTGTTTATCTCCGCGCAGACAGGAAATAATCCTCTAGTGTGCACTAGTGACATCACAATCATGCACAGGATCTACGCCGCGACGTTGGCAACGGACACCATGCCAACTGATCCTTCTTGACAACAGAGCACGTGGGATTAGGAAGGACAGACATGGGGGGAGGCTTGCTGGGCAGCAACTCATCTCCTGTGTGTATCTAAAAAAAAACAAACAAAAAAAACGAGGGAAACGAGACTGAAAGATACATGAGATAGAGACAGAGACTGTGTGCTGCTCTGAGCTAAAATTACATCACACCCAGCTGTTACCTACAGAGCTCCCATACTGACAGAGGGGGAGCATGGGATGAAACAGAGCTATCATGAAAAACATCTAAAAGCAGGAAATATATTTATTTTTAGAATGTAAAATAATTCCTTATGCGGCTGGTAGAAATTTTTAAGCTCAACAGCTCTGTCGGCTGAAGCTGTGTGTTGCCTGCTAGTGCAAATGCTGTTTATCGCTTGTCTGTAAAGTTCAGAAACATTAAAGCTTCCTTGATAAGAGTCACTTCTCCACTTAGTGGAAACACTGTTTGACAGTTCATATGTTTCGTGACTGGAAATACTCAAAAACAGACACATTTGTCTTTTTCTTGAGTGTGGCGGAAGTGCCTGTAGTCCAGCAACAGGTGGGGGAGGGGATGTAGTGTATTATCCAAACTGTTAACTGGTCATTTTTGTGATTGCCTTTAAAGTTTCATACCTGTTTTGACAACCACCAATTCAAAGTAGTTTCTGTAATATTCTGAATGAAGTTATATGACTCCAACAGACAGGCCTAGCAGACGTGATGTATTGGTCATTTTAAATATTGTCAATGTATAACTCCAGGGTTTCCCCCAGTGTTTCATAAGTCTGGCGGGCCCCCAGGCTTTACTTGAGCCCCCACCAGACTAAACATCGCTGTATTTATTTAAGACATTTTAAAATGTTTGCATTTTTTAAGATTTTATAGTGGGTGTTCAGGTGTTAATCTTCCAATCTTTCAATAATACATGATTATCAAGTGATATTTTCAAATTTCCTGTCAACTTTTAACATTTTTAACTCAAAAACACGACAGGCTGCTGGATGAATGACTGCCGTAGCACCCAACCACTGGGCTTAGCAAGTATTCTGGGAGAAACTTTGAACTTTGTGGTATTGATAATTTTTCTATCCTTTTTTGTGTAAAAATTGTGCTATTTCTACAATGAATGCTTTGTAGAGATAATGTGTAAACTTGAACTTACTTGTCGAATGTCTGGCAACTGACAATTCAAAATATCTTCATGTTTTGAAAATAGATTACTATAAGGATATGGGGTTTTTAAAAGTACAATAAATATATTATCAGAATGACTAAATTATTTACATAAATCCGATCAGGGGTCATGATAACGTCTTGGGGATCAGAACCCAAAATAACTGACTATCTTACACAGTGTAATGTAATATAGCATTACATTAAATGATTACTGTTATTCAAGAATCTTCTGACATGAGATTAACTTTGTCATTTATAAAAATAACTGAACTACGAAGAATATTTAAGTGAGAGACATCACTGTAGGTCCATGGGTGAGTAATGGTATCTTTGCAGGTGCAAAAAAAGAAGCAAAATATGGCAAAGTAGTGACCTATTGACCTTAATATTTTCTCTACAGCTGCAGAAACCTTCAGTCTCATGGACCCTTTTGTTGACATCTTAATAAAAAAAAAACACTTTGCATCATAGAAACATCATGGTGTGAATTTATGGCTATTTTAAAATCTTCCCTTTTTAAAACTGCTCTGGTTACCAGTTACTGCAAGGTCTATGAAAGGCTAACTGGAAACAAGCATCTAATCTTCATACTTACATAACTTTGAGTTTGATATATTTTTAAATTGCCCAGCATATTTAAGCATAAGCCTTAAGCATAAGCTGGAGGCTGATGCAGCGGCTGTCCAACCTGAAGGCACTTTGATCTTTGACTTCATATCAAAGCGTCCTTGGCCTTGGGCGTTGAGCCAAGCGCTCTCCTTCATCTGTTCTGCAGCTTCGGAGTGGACGACAGAGGCGCATTTCTATAAATTACAGCATAAAAGGAACAAATGCAGGATGCGCGTGCGTGGTTGTTAGTGTGCAAGTTTGCGTGAGCGAGTAAATACGGCTGGAATGTTAAGTGCTTTGATTGCAAAGCCCAATCACTAATTATTGCTTCCTCTGTTCAGTTTTCAGTATGCAAATTGCAGAGCTTCTTTTGGTGCGGTAATACCACTTCATGATTAGCTATAATCACAGTTTTAAATAGGGAGCAAGAATGCATTTCTATATAAGGATAATAGCTGGAATAGTGTTGATGTTTCATTCATTAATTCTAATTAATATCACACACTCAGACACTTTTTGGAAATTTGATGTTTGTTGTATTATAAATGAAGTGAACCTCCCCTACCCCGACATCCTATATTTTTGATTTATTCATCACTTTTACTTTAAGGTTTTATAAAATCTAAACACAAAATCAAAATCTTACATGTAAAGTTTTAAAGAATTAAGTGAGCAAAATATAAAGGTGGTTGAATGAAAACCTCGTAGCTGGAAAACTACTACTGCAGTGCCAAAAAAATTAAAAAAGAACAAAAATCTAGCAGTAAAACCTAATATCTGTATCAGATTCCTGGCACATGAAACCCTGTTATAATCAGCTTCTCTATGCAACGCTGGTTACTAGGAAAATTACTATATGCAACAGCGAACAGTGAGGATAGAGCGAGAGCATGTTCTGCTATGGAGGCCAGGCATAGCAGAACTGCATGCATTATGGGATGTTTTCACAAGAGAGTAGGCTGTAGCAGCTCTGTATTAATATTGCATAGGAAGGCTGGAAGAGAGGTTGGCTGTGTGTTGGATTGCACTGAAAGGAATGCAAGGAGTGAGTCTTAGCTCTCGACGATTGCTGCTGCTTCTCCCTCCTAAAAGACATCCACAGAGCTGAAAGCAACACAATACACTCTGTATGGTGTGTGAGCTTTGCTTTGGCTGAAATTAGAAGCAACTCTCTTTTTACTTTGAGGTTAAAGCTTGTTTGTCGCAGAAGAAAACACGGACTAACAGCCATCAAATTACATTTTATAAATGGTGCTATGGCTGTGAAGCCATCAACATGGCACTTAGCTTGCCAACTTACATCATCTCAGAGGCTAAAGAGTTAAGGTTGTCATTGTCGCAGTTGGGTGATGAAAATCACGTCATTTTGTTCTCTGCTTTACGTCGTCTGCCGAACGCCTTCGCCTCACTTTGTATTCACAACCATGCTGTGATTGGTCATATTTCGTGGGCACGTTTGTAGGGACAGCAACATTGTCTTGCTCTGACCACCCAACTTCGAGACGTTGAGCAGTCGGAAAACAGAGTAGATAGTTTTGAGGAACAATTGTCAGGGAATACACTGAATTTTCCCTGTTTGGTTCTCGTCCGATGCTCAGTAAGTGGGATGTGTTGATTGTGAGTCATCTTTACCTTAATGGTCTGAATTTCACCTCTGGTAAATAAGGTTGGTCTCATTTCCCTACAGAAATGACCATACCGTATGAGTAATTGGTGAAATAAGATTGGGCCCTACCTCATTGGCTTTATTTGCAACATTAATGTGCTATACTGATATCCGTCGGTGTGATCAGTCCATTTAAAATCCTTGCATAAACATCTTGCCTCGTGTTTAAAATTCTGTCAAGTTCCTCACTTCTAATTCCACTGCCTTGTATTCAACAGCTCCCCTCTCATCTCTGCTCTGATCGTCAAATATTTTTACTCCCCGCTATGCAGCTCGCTCAGTCTTCCCCTCTCCGGCTGTCTCTCCTGTGAGCTCTTCAAGCTCCAATATTTGTCTAGAGATACTCTGCCATTGTCTCTCATCATTTCTTACACTCTCTGTTATCCCTGCTGCTTTCTGCTAGTCAATTCATCCGTTTCTTTTTTCCTTTTCAACTTCTGTCCTTATAACTGACAGCTCCATCACAGTTTTGACTCGGTAGTGATCATGCATCCCCTTCCCTTGCTTCTGGACTGTGAATAAGGATGGCTCCCATAATGTCGCAAAGACATCATTAGAAACAAACTGTAAAATCTGAAAGAGTTTTAACTTTAAAATGGATGTGAGACATTAAACATTGGATGTTCTTGTGCTTTTGAGCGATGTACAGTTTTCATAGATTCACACACTGATCCAGAGATCTGCAGGAGTTCAAGCCACAACAAGCTGCTCAACCTGCTATCCAGACCTCTAAGGCTCCCTGACAAGCTGAAATGCTCTGAAGACAACCAGTTGGTCAGGGCAGAGGTTTGAGGTCAGCATACAGTCAGAGGTAATAAGTTTAGCTCAGCAGAGGAAGTGCCTCAACAAAGCAGACCACCACAACCAAAGTACAGCAGCAGACCTACCCCCTGCAACAGCATCAGGCAATACAGCAAAGCTTCAAGCCCCACGGGAGCAATCAGACCACACAAAACTGGATTTAGAACAGAGATACATTTCACAGGGTTTTTCTTTCACATTTCTATTTTTCACAGGTGTCTTTTTATTCAAATATAAGTTGCAATAAGAAATTAAAAATACTTTTTTTAACTTTAAGCTTGAGTGGTCAATCATTTTTCACATTAAGAGCATCTCAAATTAGCAATTAGCGTGGTCATATCAGTTAGCATGAGTTATCCATGAGTTTTCATATGTTTTTTGAAGAAGTGTTTGTTCTTTTTGTCTTAACTCTGAGCTTCCAAAATGTTCCAGGCAGAAAAAAGGTTGAAACTAAAGAATAACATAAAACACATTTGCTGTAGTAAATGCAGCCTTCCTGTTATGTGCTGGAAGTCTTGTTCTCCCCTGTTTTCTTGGCGCTTGATTGAACATGTTAAATAAAAAATGGAAACTTTGAGTTTTCTTCCAGCAGTGACACATTCCGAACGATAAAGTATCGCCAGTTATCGCCACATAATGTGCTTAATGTTTGTAAAAACGGGCCGCACTCAGATCAGGGCAAATCCAACTTAATGTTTCAGTCAATGGATCCCATTTCTAAATTTACATATTTTTGAGAAGATTGTGGTATACAACCAACATTTGGTTTAAAATCTAGGTGAATTATTTGATGTAAATGAAATTCAACACTGCCTACCGTCATGGTTGGGGTTTCCCAGCGTCCACGGTTCATCAGAGTCAAAGTGCGTGTCTCCTCCTATTCCAGGCCCCGGAAAGTAAGCGTGGGCAAGAAAGCCGCCCTCTCCGTCAAAGGGGGAGCTGTCGCCATGGAAACCCGAAGCAAAAATGATGGTGATGTCCACGTCTTTCTTGGTCCTCTCCAGTTCGCTGTAGGGCACGGCCTCGAAGCGTAGCGGCGTCACACTCTGCCACACGTCAAAGGCTCGCCGAATGGCGTCGTGGGTCTCGTCGGCTCCCACTTTGGGTGTCACGTTCTTTATGCTGCCGAGACATGAAATAAAAACCCAAGAGGTTAGCAACTACGATGTTAGAATCCTGCTTCCACTGGGCTAGGTTACTGGAATAAGGCACGTCCTTGATTTTAAAATATTCTGATGTAGCTAAACTAAAGACAGCCATTTTGAAGAAACTGAAAGAAAAATGCCAATTATGTCCCATGAGAATAAAACAAAAAAAAAAATCGATACAAAAATACTGCAACCATGTATTTTTTTTTCCCACAAGGGCTGACAACTTTTACGTGTTAATGAATGCAATTAATCTAAAAAGTTAAACACATTAATTTTGCATAACGCAGTTTAATCGCAATATCCATCTTGACCTAAAAGCCTCTTATGGAGGGTTACGCTGCTTGAAGCAGTTCGGTCTTGTACTGCGGTCAGCAATGCAGAGTCACAAACACGAGTGGAAGAGAAAAGATTATGTAAAAACAAAATTACTTCTGTTAAACCTTCCTGAATATGAAAACCAGAAAAACTGAGACACTAAAACATTTCCTTAAATATTTTTTTTAAAACATGCAATTTTGCATTTCGAACTTACAAAGTTGAACTTAGTGATTAATCATGATTAATCACACCACTAGAATGGAATTAATATTAGACATTTTTTAATCGATTGACATGACTAGTTTTTACTCAAAGCTAAGATGCGCATTTCTAACACTTTATCATCGGACAAGGACCAAGGAAGAACACAGGTGTTACTCAATGCCCCTGTACTTCAACTTCATCTCATGATCAAGAAGAATCTAAACATAAATAAATAAATAAGTACTGTCGTTATCCCTGCTTGGTGCTATTTTACGCTCATCCGGCTCGCCAGCAGAGAGCTAAATGGAGCGATTTGTGAAAGAACGCAGCTGAGCTCTCCCCTGCCGGCTTTGAGCTGCTGCAGGTGTGCTAAGGACGAGACAATTTCCTGCCACTGGAATTTATTTTCTAATTAAGGATTATCAACAGCCCACTGCCTGCTGAGAGCTCCAGTCTGGTTTAGGCAATCAGGAAAAAGTTCTCACCAGATTATTCACTGCAAAAATATCCCAGTGTCATGCTCTATTAAATAGTTATTTTTGTCGTTTCTTTTTCGCCCAATGTATGGAGAGTCGTGGTTTACGTCACAGGCCTGGTCTGTGTCTGTCACATGGCGGACGTCTGGGGCTGATGTTCAGCCGATAAGCACAGCAGGGATAATAAAGCGTTCAGCTAAACAGCCAGATACTTTCTCCTGCCATCGTCTTCATGTTACAGCCTCTCGAGTTTATTCAAGATCTCGCCGTTTTTCTCTTTCCTTCCCACGTCTTCTTTGTGTACACTCTGCCACCTCCTTGCTTTTGTTCCCATTCTCCCCCCCACACCCCCCAACTGTTAGCAGTGTCTGTGTTTGCCTGTCAAGCTGTCATTTCCCATGATAGCAGTAAATATTATCAGAAAAGTCTTTGTCTACCGCTGGAAGGCACATTTACATGCTGAGTATTTGCAATTTGTGTTAGCTGACGTTCTCCTCCTGGCTCCATCTCTACATAGGGATTTTTAGAGATGGAGCCAAGGCGGATTATTAACTCGAAAAAGCACAAGGATGAATCAGCGGCACTGTCTTCTGAAAATGCCCTAATTGCTACATAATAAACATATTTAAAATATTCATTTTTCAAAATAGGTACACTCGTATAGAAATGTCCTCACATCCTCAAACAAATGATTAGGTAAATATTTAAATCCAAAAAAAGAGCCAGATATACAGTTACAAAAATCTAGACTGTGTTGCTTCTGTCTTCTTTCAAACCTGTGAAAATATCCTTAAAATCAGATGCTTCTGCTTTTCTTAACTTACAACTGATCTCAAGTAGCAAACATTAACTCAGACATTTAATTATTTGCATGATCACCTGTCACATATTAGAGAACATACAAAGGAAAGAATCATTTTCATCCTGACTAGGCACTCAAATGTTTCACATTTCTAACTCAGTTTAATAGAAAAATGCCATAGAGACATTGAAATTAAGGTTTAGCATAACTAGACAATAGAGCTGTAGCAGTGTCTGTATGCATCCTGAGTCATGTCAATAGAGACGTCATTCATGGCTGCAGGTGTGTCATTCACCAACCTGAGGTTATCGCCGCTGTCATAAAGGACAGGACACACACCTCCGCTTCTGTGGCATCGTTTATAGAGTGATGACAGAGAACGAGGCCACTGGATTTTTTCACAGCAAAACCAGTATGTTAGTATTGTTGGCATTCAGTGAGGAAATCTGTGATATGGCAGCAACAACAACGCACAGAGAGTTGAACTGACAGGTTTTAAGCTTGGTCAGGTGATCAGCTGATTGAAAACAAAACCGCGTGCCTTTTTCTTGATCAGCGAACGCACAACAGCTATGCGCTACCGGGTTGCCATGACAACAGAGGCGACCCAACACAACATATTTTTCTAGGTAGCTTTATGTTTATTATGAATTATAACTCAATCATTAAATAATTGTAAAAAGCTCATACGTCAACCGTTGTTAAACTCCCAGGATCAAACTAATTTAAGTCTGAGACCTTTAAGATGATTTTATCCAGGCAAGGATGAAAAAAAAAATTAATCAGTCAACTATAAATAGATGCATGACTGATTATTAGCGATGAAACAATAAAAAAAACTGCAAAGGTGCTAAATGAAAAGAGCCAAGACAACCACCTTAAACTTCACAGGCACAAGTGTTTGCTGGTTAGAGCAGCTGCAAATCATCCCCGCCTGATTCAGACCACATGGGGACTCTGAACAAACGTCCGCTTTGTCTTTTAATGGAGGATCTTCAAGCAAACAAAAACACAAGTGTGATGAGTACATGAAATGCTCTCCAAACCGACACCACCTGACTGCGACAGACGTCGTAAAACGTACAAGTGCGTTTCCTGAGATGAAATTAATGAAAAGCTCTTCTTTTTTCCAGCAACTTGGTGCTCTCCACAAACACATGACTTGCTATGTTTAAGAGCCCTTAAAAGGAACAGCAACTGCAGACCCTTGAGGATTAAAAAGAATAAAAGGCAGATTTCATTTGAGCCGGTGGCCCAACTCACTGGGTGCTCGTCCTTTCATAAGGGCACGGCGGATAAAGAGAGAACAACTTGCGGAGAGAAGCTGTGCAACAATAAATGAGAAGATTCCCAGACTCTGTCAGGCCCATAAAGGACATTAAAACTCCACGGTGCAAAGTGGTGATGCGTCCGGATGCAACACATGTGCTGTAATAGAACCTGCATGCAGGGAGAGCGGCGGGGAGGCCAAAGCTAATTAGTGCCTCCACAGAGACTCCTGTATGTGGCTACATAGAAACTGGCACACACCTGGGGCGATCATGCATTTGTTATGCTTTCCAAATGCCAGAAATGTTATTTAAGATTATTTTAAGCCTAAGAGTCGGAAAGAGAAAGAGGGAAGTTCTGGGAGGGGAGACTATATGAAGGAAAATTGCTTCCATGCAACCGTCAACATGGAGAGTATCTTAGCAGGGTCTAATATTTCTCTTTGTTCCGACTTTTGGTTCAGTTTTTGAGAAAATGACCAAAAAATATAACGTAAAAACAAGTGACAAGTGGATTAAAAACAGCCATATTTAACATTACAAAAGTTTTGTAGACACCAGCTGAACATTTTTCACATCTTGCAGCATTGCAACCACAAACGTCAAAGTGTTGTACACATCTTCTATGTGAGGAAGAAACACAGCAGAACCTTTTGTTTTGAAGGTGGACACAAAACGAAACATGGCTTTCAAAAATGATTGACAATTCATGATCCAAAAACTGTGGCATGCATTTAAATTTAGTCGCATGGACCCAAGACCTTATGGCACCACTTTTTTGCTGCAGCTGGAAAATCCTTTGGGGGTTTTCCTCTTTGAGGGTTTATGGACCGCTCACAAATTTTCATGACATAAATCCGTGCTTTTCCAGAATTAACTTTCCATGGTATTCGGTTGTTTACTTAAGTCCACCATGAATTTATGACAGTGGGAAAGAGGCTTTAGGTATAGTGTAAAAAAAATAAAAAAAATGAAATAGGAAAGAAGGACTCAATTTTAAGCATATAAGATGAAGTCTGGGAACAAAATAATTAATTTGTTCATAACCTAATTTTCCTTTTGCTTTCTTGTCCAGGCTTGGAAAAAACAGAAATCAAAATTAGTATGTTTCAGGACTGTTTGTTGAGTATTATTTTTGATTTTTCTATTAATATTTGAACAGCAAAGGATGTTTAATCTGACATTTTTTGCTTTTGCTGAATTTGAACCTGGTGAAGCTACCAACTTTTGTATTTTTTTTTTTATTTTAAATGCAAAATTGTCAATATTTTTTGTACAGTTTTGGCTGAGCATGACCTTCTTTTGGTAAATGTCCTTTTTTGAGTCTGTATTCTCCAGTTTAATGATTAATCAATCACTAAATTAGTTGACAATTATTTTATTAATCGATTCATCACAATTAACACGTTTAATCGTTTCAGTCCTGCCGTCTGAGCTTCGATACGTCTCTGCTTGGTGTTGATCGATCAAATTAAATTCCCCAGAAAATACATTCAAAGCTGTCGTTATGTGACAACATCGCAAAATTTTAAGGGCATGAACGCTTTCGTTAGGAACTGTAGCAGGAGATTTATCACGATTGGGAAGATTTTTCCGAAGTCGTTACATGACACTCTGGAACTTTAAAGAGATTAAAGGAATTGGAAGATGAATCTGCCTCATTGCTCTTTACACCAATTGGAGATAAAAGGGAAAAAAAAGAGCAGCTGCAGGCACGTCCGGCAACCGACTTTCGTCCGCGTACAGCAGCAGCACACCAGCGGATGTATGTGCAGCCTCGCAGATTAAAGATCCTTCAAACTTATTACATAACTCCTCGGCTTCAGAGAGCCCTCTTTGGCCTTCCACCAGGATTTCCTCCTCATCCTTCCTCTCCTAAATGCCTTTCTTTCTGCAGCTGCTTCTCCTCCACGCTTTCCTCCCTCCTCATTTTTACACTCCTCCGCTCTTCATCAAGCCTCGCTCATTTGCTTCCTTTCGTTTGGGCACCGACGCAGATGTGCTGCTCACTCGCCGGACTAATTTTAAACCCGGTCCCACCTGAGTCTCACGAAAAAATAAATAAATAAATAAACAAAGAGAAGAGAACGTGGGCAGTTGTGCCATCCGTGATGTAAAGTTTCACTCGGGCTGTAGGCTGTGATGCACAGATTAGATTGAGTGCGCAATACCGCCTAAACAGTGATCTCCGAGGCGGAGAAGGAAGAAAAATGACAAAACAAAGATCAATTGTGGAGGATTATTAGATGAAGCATGGAGCTGGGGGGTAAGCGACCCTCACTAAATCAGCACAGCGATATTTTACACCCATGCTGTTCTATACATTACTGCTCATGGAGCAGGATGTCAGAGAGGAGGGGGCGTCTGAGAGTTATGAGACTGGAGATGAGCTCTATGGTCAGAGATTTGTCGTGCAGACTGCTTTCCTGTCTTGGTTTTAGGGCCGGGCAGGAATAAAGCTGGCCTTACAAGCAGGGATGCACCGATTCACTTCATAGTTACCGATATGGATATCAATATGTGATTGGTGCGTCTGTTAGAGGTAGTATAAGGATTGTGATGCAAAGGTCATTCAGTGAGTGATCATAAGCAACAGGTCAAAAAGTGAAAATTTGATATGCTTACTAAAAGTACCAAGCAGAAAATGTCCACTTTTATTTCTCCAAACAAATTCAGTTTAAAAATAAGACAGATTATGGTTAGGGATTGAGATTTAGCGAGAAATCAGCTGGAGATACATTACCAACTAATTTTTAGCTTGGACAGCAAAATTCAAAATACAGAATAAAATACAGATGTAAATGGAAACTGTATTTTTTACATCATGTGGGAGGTTCACTCAGGCTTTGAGAGAGAGCAAGACATCAGCAGATAACATAAATAGAAACACATAATATAAATATCTTTCTTTGTTATAGTTCTAAAAGTGAAAGACATGCACTCATTGGATCAGCATAGGACAAAATGGAAAGTGCCGGTTCTGACTTTGGGGAAGGAGACAAACAAACAGACAAACAAGCAAACAAAAGCTAGATTTATTCTACATCACCTCGAGAAATCCAAACCCACCCACCTGTATGTGATATGTTTATGTTGCCACTTCTGGCCAGTGAGGGCGTATCGCCGTTTCCTGACACTGAATCTAGATGCGCCGCCGAGCTCGTCGGGAACCCCACACCTGGGCCTCTTCATCCACCTGCAGGGTGGAGGTGCAGGAACCGCGGGTCAAAACTCAACACACATTTTGCTGATTTTTGCCAAGTTGGGCAAGCTATCAAGAGTAAAGTCCAACCCAGGGTAGGACATGTCGACCCGAAAACGATGGCACACAATCTACTGAAGTTAGACACATTTAATGCCTCTCTGCATACACACACACTGACTCACAAGAGGTGCCTCACCTTATGGTGTTATCGCTACATCAAGCCAGAGAAGCAGCAGGGGGGGAAAAGAGCAGACAAACTGTTAGCTTATCATATTTTACTCTGTTTCAGCCCTGTGGTTGAACAGATGTTCGTCCGCTGGCCACCGGATTGCAATCTTACAGTTCAGTGGCCAATCGGAGCTCATTTGCTCTTTGTAGCACAGATAGTATTTCACCGTCGGTGAGGACAAATATCAGTGAACGCAGTTTGCAGGTAGAAACGAATAAAAGTCAAGTCAGGATGCCCCAGTTAACGGTAAGGCAGCGTTTAGTTTACAGTGGCTATGACTTGTGTTTTTATATGAAAATCATTTTAGTTTTAACTGGTTTAAAATGCCACTTTCATTTGGGTTTGCTCTCTACTTCACAATATTCTCATTATTTTAAACAAGACGTGTGGCTCATTTCCTGAGGTATGACTGATTGAACGAGGAGTGACCAATCACTGTCCCTTTTCTTCTTCTTCTTCTTCTTTTACCTCTTCTTCTTCTTCCTCTTCCTCTGCTGGGCATTAATACTGAGGCACTTTGTATCCTTTGATCTGACACTGGAGATGAACTGTTTGCAAAGGGTCCGTTTGATCAAATTAAAACACCTCGCTTAATCTATGTCGGGACAACTTTGTGTCTAGCAGAATGCCTCCTCACCTTCAGAATACAAAGTACAGCTGGAACGAGGAGTGCAGTAATCATTTGCATCCTGGCTTGAATGTGAAATCTCATCGAAACATTTGAAATGTTTCACCCAGACGGTTTTCACTCTTCGTACAAAACGCATGTCTGAGGCATTGGCACAAATTCAAATAAGACCTTATCTGTATGTTATGCCTTTAAATTGACGTGAAGAAAGGACATCACTCTATTTGGAGGTCACATCTTAAAATATGTGAGAACCACAGCGGTTTCCTGGTTAATGTGCCACAATTCTTTGTCAAATGTGTAGCAGCTTATATCTTCATGTATGTATAATTTACACAAATAGGAAAGTGTTAACATTTTTTGAGACAATTGCAGGTGCAAAAATTTTATATAAGCATAAAATTCACTAATGACTATTATTTCACAAATTAAACTTTCTATTACTTCCCAGGCATTGCTCAGGAAGCTTAGAAATGTGCATTACTTACTCTATAGTGTTGCTGTCCAGATTCCCTGTGACATTTAGGCCATAGCGGCGCTGCATGGCAGCGATAGCAGTATGCATGACTCTTGCAGAACGCAGCACAGACATTCTGGGGTCTGCAGGAGGTAGGTAGCCATACCTCTGGAGCCATGCCTGGAGGCAAGGAAACACAAGAGCAAAATATTATTATTTAAAAGGCGCTTTTTACAACATATGTTATCTTGACGTTGGCAAAGAAAAGCTAACAGTGATGCTAAAACTAAGAGGTAATTAGATCTGCTTAGCAGTGGTGGAACCAGGGGGCAAGGTGCTCCCAAACTTAAAAACGTCAACTTTACAAAAATATTGACTCACGCAGTCCTACTTATTGCATGTTCATGGCAGATGGAAAGGGTATCACAACCTGTTTTGTCATATAAGCTTAACTAATCCTTCATAGGTTTTATAGGTGACACACATTAAATGGAGTGGTGGTAGAAGCTGTAAAAGCAAAGGGAATCTGTCTCCACAAATACCTTAGTCACAGTAATTACAGTAAAGTCTTGTTGGAAATGTCAACAGTTTCTATCTGTAAATCTTTATCACTAAAAAATCAATATAGTAGCTCATTGTTCTATAAAGACACATAAAAATACATCATACTGTTGAAAGCTTTGTAAAAAAAAATGTTGCATGAATGGATTCTTTGCATGTAGGTATTTTGCAATGTGGTGTTTGTTTCAGCGCTGGATTGTGGGCTGTTTAACTGAAGCATGGAAGCAACCTCACTGGTGTGACTGATTTTTTCAAAGAGTTGTATACAAAATAATTAAATATCAGAAATCATCCATTTGACCAGAGTATGTACCATATTTTCTGCACTATAAGGCACACCGGATTATAAGGCGCACCTTCAATGAATGGCCTATTTTAAAACTTTTTTCATATATAAGGCACACCACAATTTAAGGCGCATAGAATAGACGCTACAATAGAGGCTGGAGTTACGTTATGCATCCACTAGATGGAGCTGCACTAAAATGAATGTCAACATAACAGTCCGACTCTGGTCAGCGAGGAGAGCCTTCTGCGACTGGGCCGGGGTGTGGCCGGACGATGGTCACCCTTCTCTGTTTGCGCACAGCATGTTCATGGAGAAAGTGGTGCTAAATAACCTGCAGACGATCTCATTAAAAGGTCGGTAGGTAGATAGGTCAGTCAAACTTTATTAACAAACCAGCGTTCTGACAACTATCTCAGCATGCACCGCGCGCTTCTTCTTCTACATATGAAAATGAAGTCGGCGGCTGCTTACCGTAGTTGCTAGACCTTTTGTGGCTCAATATTGGTCCATATATAAGGCGCACCGGATTATAAGGCGCACTGTTGGCTTTTGAGGAAATTGAAGGTTTTTAAGTGCGCCTTATAGTGCGGAAAATACGGTATTTGAGATACATTTACAAGATAAGAAATGTCAAGATGCTTTAAGATCTCACAGAACTGGATCTTGGTTACATATTACAGACTGAAAGCCTAAATAAAAAAAAGCATGTTTGTAAGAAAGAAAGTTAGAGCAAATATTCAAAAACAAAGATGGTGGGGATTTAGATGGGCTAACTTCTGCTCCCAGGCCTAATCATAAAAACGCCAAACAGATTCACTAAAATCTTTTCAAACACAACAAAGCCAACAAGTTTGTTCTGGAGTTAATGAGCAACAACGTCTCCGAGTCTCAGCGAGCCAACGAACTCAGAGCAGTCCTCAGTTCAGCAGCTCAGCACTGCAAATCGAAGCTCTGCTACACCGTGGACAACGATGTTGAGCTGCTTCTGTCATCACGGTTTCCTGCTGTTCGGGACGGCGCAGGATACACTCTGGCAATGAAATCCACTAAGCGGTGAGGGAAGCACGGTGAGATCGGCGAGCGATGGGAGGGAAGGAAGGAAAAACCATTACTCCTCTAGGGCAGAAATGTGACTCTACGGATTCACTTTCACTGGGTGGGAAAACGAGCCGCAAAAAGGAGCACTTCAGAAGCTTGTTTTATGATGCGGTGTTGGTATTTGTAAATGCATACAATACATGTTTGTTGTAGGGTTTTTTTACAGTGATGTATCATACTCTGTAAATGTGTTAAAAGGTCTTTACTGAATTATATGTGAGTTGATACTTGTAAGTATCAACCTTTTTCTTTGCATACGGTGAAATGAGGACTATGTGATTGCTAAAAGGTATGAGATTAACACATTTTAAAATTATTTTAAGGCAAGGTTATGTCATCCATCTTTTGCTGCTTTAGAGCAGAAGAGGATTTATGCAAAAACTCCAAAGAATGACAGATCAACCGTCGAGCTTTGAAGTCGGAAAAGTTTATTTCATTTTGGCTAAATGACGCCTCAATCAAAATATGCACATCCCAAATATTTAAAGTAAATTCAGTCAATGCAAAAGTGTGTTTTTTATTTTTTCTGGAAACTTTAAGTATTAAAAGACAATTCATTTGTTAAACTTGGACAAATTAATTTAGGTACTTTTATGCGTCATAAAAAAACCAAATTATCTTTCACGCATGCTACTTTACATGCAATTAAAACCATAAGGATTGAAAAACGAGAAAATAAATGCAGCAAAAATAAGGGTTTTCCTTTATATTACAATTTTAGAAGTTTCTGAACTCTGAGAAGATTATGATTTTCTTCCCCCACAGAATGTAAATGTAAAAAATAAAAATGTGATGATGCATAAATGAAGGAATAATGAAACTATCCCTATTTTTTGCATATGTCTAACATAAATTGTCCATTTTTTATACTGAAAAAAAGTAGAACAAAAGTCATTTTGCTGTCGAGGTTCATAGGCTCTTAGATTTAATGCTATTAATGAATGGTGAGGAGGGTCAGTTTTTAGTGTTACACCAACTGATCAAAGAAAAAATAGTTGATTGCTTAAAAATGTTTCATTTACCACACTGGCATATCCCTGCATTACAAAAAGGCAACAGTCTGTTTAAATCCCTTCTCCAGTTGAAGATGAACAACACTACAACCAGCCATTTCTTGGTTTATCTGTTTTAACTGTAACAGAAAGAACAAAAAATAGTTGCAATCCATTTAAAGAGACCAAAAGGTAGACATTCACATATTGCTGAAAACAGTCAGTATATAGTCTAGTCCAACTTTCACTCATATTGTTTTTCCATCTAACGTACTGCTCCCACATATTTCTTTGTCCTTTCTCATGCGTCTCTGTTTCTGTCTGCGCTGCTGTCAGCTTAGCAGTGAGAACATTACAAAGTCTGTCAGGTTCATTGGCGCAATTTTTATTCAGCTGCTCAGCTGCTGAAGTTTCCCTCCGCCACTCCTTCCCTACCCCCCGGCCTGGGCAAGCTGGCACGCAGATGCACAAGCCCCATGAAGCCGCAGACACGGATTTAGTGTGAAGATGTCGCAACGAGATGCTACAAGCACCTACATGGCCACAGAGATTTTGATGTTTGTTTGAGAATATACAGCAAAGACATGATTCAAATAAATCGCAGACATTCAGTTTGTTGTACCATGAAGGTTAAGAGGTGTGAAGTTGTTTCTAAAAGTGTCTTAAAACTATATATGAACTAAAATTAAAAACAACAAAACAAAGATAAAATGTACTCAAAATTCACATTTAGTGCTGGAATTTTCTTCTTGCTTCTGGTTTCATAATTAGCACAGAAACACAAAAAGAAAAACGGCTGTTTTTAACAGCTAGGCATTGCATAATGGCCAAAGAAAGAAAAGAAAGGAGCAACACAAGTTGCGCTTTCATTAACTCCAAATACGCAATTTGAATTCCAAAAATCAATTCAGCTCCAAAGTATAAGGAGTTTGTTGCTCCCAAGCCTCAGTAAGACACTCACTTCGGCACTGGTGTCGTGGCTGAAATATGAATATATCTCCTGTAGGTGTCTGTCACCACCGTGATTTTAAATGACATCATGTGAACAACCTTATCCAGGTGTGGTTTTAACTACGTTTCTTATTTAATGAAAACACAGCAATTGCGAAATTGTGTTTTTTTTCTGACAATAGCAGAATACTGAGGAGGTTTTTGCACACAATTGTAATGGAAACGCAGCTACGTTTATCATGGCACCTGTTGGAAGATTTGATAGAGACAGGAACCAAATATTACTATCTGATAGTTGAAACTTTGGAGTAAAAAAAATATGCAAATGCAGTGCAAAAATACAAAGTCTTACCAAGTATTTTGGTCTAGTTTCTAGTGCAAATATCTTTGTATACTTGAAATAAGACAAAACTATCTTACAAATTACATTTGAGCAAGATATAGAGGAAAAAGTACTTGTCTCATGAGCAGATTATTTCACTTATAGCAAGACTTTTTTCCTCATGTTCTAAGTTAATTTATCTGAAAAAGTAACAATATCCATCAATATCAATAAATTATTTACTTAAAACCAGCCGCTACATGTTGCTGGAAAGTTACTGTAAAAACAACCTTCAAAAATTAGCAGTGAGATCATTAGTATGGCACTAAAACCTTCTTTAATCCACACAGAAACAGAGCAGTAAGCACTAAGCTGCAAAGGCAGCGCTTTCCAGCCAGTGCAGCTTTCATCAGACACAGAGATGTATTAAAGCCGTCCGGGAGACGATGAGCCAATCTGGACTGACAGTTGTTGCGTCTGATGCTCCGACGGTGACAGGATGTCGGACGGTGTCTGGACGCGTGCGGGAGGCGAAGCGCTCGTTCGGGGTCCCACGCGAGACCGAGACAGATACACGGAGGTGGGATGCGCAGGGTGTAGCTGTCAAGCTGGTTCTTTATACACAACGCCACGGGGAAACAACCGGGCAGAGCAGGCGGTGAACATAACAGAGGAGGGCAGGCGGTGATTCCAAGGAAATGTTCTGCACTGGCAGCAAATGCAGTAAAGCTAGTCCCTCTGGTCTTGGAACTACAGAATAAAAAACTCTGACTGCAGAAGTTGAAATCTCAGTATTTAATACGGTTTTACAACAAAAGCAGAGATGCACCAATGAAATTTTTAATCAGTTCTTTCCTTTCTTGGTCTATAAACACACCAATCAAGAGCATTCATTTAGTTAGCACTTCTGAGGTAAATATAACAGCTAAAAGTAAGAATGAGTCATTTTCTTGTTCTGACTTTTAGCTGAACGAGAAGGTGTAAAGCATACTGTTTTACACTTTTACATGAAGAAAACCATAATGCGAAATTGAAATTTGAAGGACAGACGTCATGCAAAATTGATAACGGGGCAGTCGGTGGTAGATATGCAAATCTTCCAGTGTCAAGCGATTTGATGCAATTTGATTTTTAGGGGCATGATTAAATTCAGAAATGATTTTTGATCAGAAACCAACTTTTCAATTCAAACGCTCTATAAATTCTCTTTAAACTATGTGACAGACGAGAGTAAAAGGCAATGTAGACATATAGAACATTCACTTAATTCTGTAAGGTTCAATCAGCTTTTATTTAAGCAAAAATAGAATAAATATTCTGTAACTTAAATTGCCAGTACTAGATTAGTTTAACTGCCTGGATTTCTTTTTCGAAACATAATTTTACCAAAAATTAAGCAAACTAAAATCAATTTTTGAGCATTTTGAATTGATTTGGAATTCCCAGAGTAGGAATTGCAATTCTCTAAAGAAAATATTTTTTTTTATTCAGCACCTCCAGTTGGTAGCACTTTTTACTCGTAGAAAGAAAGTTCTGGATTCAAATCCTAACCGGGGATCTGTCAGGATGTTTTCCCTGCAGGAAAACTTCAAACATGCACGCAGCATTGCCAGACTCCAACGAGAGAATCAAAGAGAATCCTGATTGAATGCTGAAACGTGCTGACATAGTGCAAAATTTCAAAGATTAAATCTTAGCCTTTTATCTGTTCGTTCTTCATTATGGCAAAGATTATAGGCCACGCCACTAGTTTCACATTTTTAGCACTCTGTGACCCCTTTAGGAGTCCACAAAGTGCACCTCACATCGTCCACACCTTAATCCATCCCAACATGATAACGACAAACTAAGTTTCCATGTTGCTACAGTCTTAATGAATAAGAGGAGACCGCTGTGTGCAGTCAGAGAGCGTTTCTTCCGTCTTTTCAGTCACCAGTCACTTCTTATCAGTTTCTGTTTTCCTCCTAAATCCTTCCTTCTCTGCTGCCCACCTGTCCTGCTCATCGATTCACTCTTTCACACAGTGATCTATGGCTGCCGGCATTCTGCAGATGTAAGGATTCCTGAGAGCAGGAGGCTCCGGCTCGACAGCCTCATTCATTCGATCCGACAGAAATTCCTCCCCATCCTCAGTCTGCAAATGGATGGAAATGAGAGCGAGTGCGGCTCGTTCTGTGTTGGACTCCTTGGAAATGCATTAATGGTGACTGAAAATGGGGAAAACATATATGCTGTGGAGGGGGTTACCACTGCAGGAACTTTAAAATGTAAACACATTAAAAGCACGCTAAATCTTAATTAATCCAACAATGCCCAGAAAACGACTATAGATCCTGTACGAAATTAAATCGTATTATTTTAAGAGGTCTGGGTACGCTGTGAGAACAGAAAAAAAGAGTGTTTAATGAGTTTGAACTTCTGCAGATACTCAGCTACTGTTGAAGAGAAGAGAAAGAGTCCAACAATGATGCCCCGATAAAGACTAAATGTATCTTCACCTACTTCAAGGGGTCTCCGCATTTCGTTTTACTTCCCCTCCAAATGGATTTCCCTTACAAACCAAGATTTGAGAGGAATCTAGTCTGAGATCACATACATCCACACCTTTTTCTTAGGGCGTTCTTGCAACTCTATTTCAAAAACTGTGCAGCTCCTGCACACATCGGTACATAAACTATGAACGCATATCTGCCGAAAAATACAATTGATAATTTCCCCAAACCTATTCTCCGAATCTTTAACATAGTTTGTGCAGCGAAATAAAAAGTAAAACCAGAGTCAGCATGAGACTAAGCTGCTGCAGGTTAACCCAAGAAGGTGACAAGAGAACTAGGGCACGAAAGTGACTCAGACGTCTTGTCCTTCCACCGATGCCTCACACCGCCACTGAACCGAGGCCAACTTCAAGCCCTCACATCCCATGGTCCCTCTCTATCAGTGAAGCTGGTTGGCAACACCTGACAAACAGAAGGCAACCTGATTAGCCAATGGGTGCCACAAAAAAAGGGGGGGGGGCAACTTGTAAGGCGGCCTCGCATCGCATTCGCTTTATTATGAATGAGATGCGAGTCATGCAGGAAACCTGGTCAGCATGGCAATGCGCAGACAACATGTGGTATCTGGACGTCATTGTCATTTGTGACCAATCAGCTGATAAGAGCTTGAGTCACCTCGAGTTACAAGGGGTCACGTGTGAGTTAATAGTTCATGGTGGGTCAGGAGCATGAGTCAGGACGAAGTGACATCAGGGGAGAGATCATGTGACGTCTTCAGGCAGGAAAGCATTAAGTGTGATAGCTCAGTGTTGCTGTATTGCACGTGTGTGTCTTAAAAGCACGTTAAAGAGTAATTTACAGGTTCAAAAACCTAAATTAAAGAGGCGGTATTGTGTTTTCCAACAAAGTAGAGCCATTTTCACTCAAGCAACTTTGTCCTCTTTAACTGTTATGAAAATGCTGTGTTGGAGCTATTTATTCATTATTTTTCTTTATCCATTTGAATTTTGTTAGTTTATTCATAAATGTATATTTTTTTATTATTTACAGAACTTATTCGTAAGTTAATTGTTGATTTCATTTGCCTCCTGTTTTATTATTTTTCTTCTTATTCTTATGTTTGAAGCAAACAGGAAGTGATGTGGATTGGTCCACCTCCTATAAATGTAGGGGCCTGGTAAAGGACCAACAGGCATTTGGATTAGGGGCCTATGGTTCTTACCAGCGCAAATAGGTAACATAGAAAGAAAATTTGAACTATGTAAATTGTTGTTTCAAAGAAGTGAAATAAATCAAGAAGAACAAGTTTGGATTTTGAACCTTTTTTGCCTGCGTTAAACCACTTGATCCAAGATCTCAGTGGCTTATTGGAACCTTTTGTTGAAAGTTTGGATAGACAAACAATCGCCACTACATGCTGCATATATCACTTTGCCTTTATAATTTAACACCTTGAAATTGAGCCTCTGTCTCTTTAAGGAACTTTCCAAATATGTTGTCAATCAGGGAATATCAATAGAACATGATGTAAATCTCAAAAAAGTTGATTTTACATAATACTGCTCCTTTAAGGAAATAATATCTGTCCACAGGGACACTGCACCCTGTTTTTTGTTACGCTTACTATCATGAAAGTTCAGAGGTCCAACAAGAAATTGTTAAGTGACTGAAACTGGACAATTCACTGGTGAAAAACAAGAAAATCCATCCTCTTTCTGATCAGTAAATTGACCTAAGCACTATAAAGAAATATTAACACCCAACAGTATGCATATTGTAACAGAGTGAATAAGTTTATGTTACAATGTTTTCATGTCCACATTTCTTCGAGGATGCAGGAAAGTGGGAGAAAACATAACCTTTCCAGTAGAACGGAAGGAAAGACTGAATTTATTACAGCAAACTATTCCTGTTTCATCCGTTTTGGCTGGGAATCTTTGTCCGTCTTAGAACACCATGGATTCAGTGTCAGCACTTTTGGAAACTCATAGTTAAGGTAATGGAACTTAATTCTCTAAGGAGAACCTACACGAGTTTGTTAGTGCACCTGACACCAGCGGATGCATTACTCTTAGCAGCACGGTACAACACTGACTGCAGAGCGAGGTAGATACGACGCCTGTAGGTTTCAAACTGCCAACAGTTTCCACCACAGTCTTGTACTAATCAGTCATGTTGAATACACCAACTGAAAGTCCCTCCGCTTTTTTTTTTTTTTTATTCAGGTCATCTATTCAATGATGGATTTCTGTCTATGCAGGAATGCTGACGGGAAGTAGTTAGCTCCCCGCTAGGAGAGAAATTCAGGTGGAAGACTTTGCGCCGAGTCTTTTTCATTCCTCAAAAATAGGTCATCCAATTACTCAAAGGTCTATTCGGCCATTACTGGTTAAGAACATTCAGTCATTTGATACATTAAGTATTCATCTAGCAGCAATATGACTTTAAATGTATAGCGATTCTGTTCTGCATTAACCTTCCTGTCACACAGCGGGTGGTAAAGGAGGGGGAAAAAAACATCAAAAAAGTGCCTCTGCTTATCCGGTGACAGATTTGAGACGGAGTGCTGTGAAACAACGGCATTTATTTATTTATTTTTTTTCTCCAGGCACAGGTGAACGGTCGCAACGTGATCCCGTCCTCCAGGGGTTGCTCCGCCGCCTCTGACCGGCCTGAATTATTTATCCGGTACACGCCAGACCGCTGGAGAGTGTGCCAGGGTCGTCAAGGCAACCGCTGCCGTTTTTTTTTTTTTTCTTCTGCCCACACCGATAATCTACAAACCCACACACACACACACACACGCATGCATGCATTAATTCAAGTTGCTGTGTTTAAATTCATATTATGGAATTTCAACAAGGAAAAAACAAAACAAAACAAGACTTTTAATGAGACACAAACCGTGGTGTCCACCTCCTGGCCTCTGACGGGGTGTGATTATTGCAGAGGCTGAGTGGGGCATTGCTGCGTCTTAAGCCCGGGCGCTTACAGATTCACAAACGCACACATTTGTTTTATGCATGCCATGTCTGCTATCTCGGTGGCCCCATTAGGATAAAATGCCACAAAAATGTCACCCCAAAATGTCACAGTGTGATCATACATACTGAACAGTGACTCTACAGTAGACAGTCTTCGGAGGTTTTAGGGGCCTAAAATAGAGATCAGAACCTTGTGGCCAATCTCTAGAGCTAAGAATGCTTTGATTTCGCTATAGGAACATTGGTAAAGGAAGATATAAGAACAGTCTTAAAAGTTGTTTTTTTTGTTTTTTACCGTTAATGTTATTCCACCTTGTTCTTTGACAACAGGGTTGCAAAAACAAAGCTACAATGATTGCTATGTTGACATTCTAAGTGTTCCCTTTTCCTTTATTAGCTGTTAGCATTAATAACCTAGCAATCTCTGTTTTCTCTTTTCTAGAAAAAGTTTTCTTTCTAATCTTTGCAACAACTGTGAAGCTTTTAAAGGCTCCAATCATTTAAAGACCCAGCCTATTCCATGACAAAGAATATGGGCTCTGGTCGGCTTTCTTTTTTGGCGGTCTTGCTCTCTCTCGCTATCTTGCAGCCTGACTAAATCGAAGTGATGCATCAACATTAAGGGTGGGAATCTTTAGACATTTAGTGTTTCAAATTCATAAGGCTGACAAGCTACTAAATCTACATCTATTATGCAAACCTACTTATTTTAGCCATGCATTGCATGGGTAGCTAAATTTAAATCCATTTTAGTAATCTGTTATTCCTCCTGTTCCTGCTTTTATAGTTTATTTGTAATTACAGAACCCTCCCGACCCCACTAAGGGACAAAGGTGTAAAGAAAATGGATGGTTGGATGGATGGTTGGTTGGATGGATGGATGGATGGATGGATGGATGGATGGATGGATGGATGGATGGATGGATGGATGGATGGAATTTCAGACATTCATTTGCAGACCTTTTTATGAAATGACAGTGATTGCTGTCGTTTGGGGCACACATGAAGTTAGTTGTGCTGCATCAAAAACATGCAGTTCTTTTTATAAAAATCTGCAGGCATTTTTTAACTTTTTCACCTTCACTTAAAGATCTCCGGATCTTTTGTATCCTGAACATGAAAGCCCTGGTTCTATTTTAAGGAAAACTTTGACATCACTTGCTTAATAAGCCCGTAAGGTCACAGATAGATTTAGCTTTTTTTTCTACATCTATTGTAAAATTTGTAATACTGTCTCTCATGTTTGTTTCAAAATATTCCATCTTAGTTTTTCACAGCATGCATATGGTGTGTCGTCTTGACCACAGGGTGATGGTTGCATTATTTGTTCAATCATAGTTACTCTGTTGTGTTACTCTGAAGCACTTCAGAGGTCTGCCTGTTGCCATCAACATAATGGAGTAATCAGTCAATAGTACAGTACTGCCTTACATTTCTGTATTTCTTTGACGTCACTGAGACTGAAAGTAGCAAACTGGGATTGGGAGAAAAGACGGAGTTTCCGACTGGACAGTCAGCTGTCGAGACCAATAAAGCAAAAAAAAAAAAAAAAAAAACCTATACTGGTCACCATCAGATTCGTTGGTGCATCTCCAATTTACAGCAACGTGAAACAACAGTCAAATAATTCTCAACTAAGGCAAGGCATCATCTTGACGGTTTTATGATGACTGTTGTAGTAATTAAATTTGAAGTTATGGAAAGAACAGCTTACAACGGTTCAGCGTGACTCATAAAACGCTGCGTGTAAAAGAATCCGCACACACTCACACTAGTGCTTTACCATTTCTTCCAGAGGCTAAATTTACAGCCCCTCATAGGACGCCCCACGGGCAACGCGTCACGTTGCGATCATCAGTCACATTTAAGATTTAACACCCCGGCAAGCTGTGACCAAAGACATGTCTTGGAAGAGGAGAGAACGTCTGTTCGCCCACAGAAAGGAGGACATGAAACAATACATAACAGTAACAAGTGCTGAAGAGTGTCAGGTCGGTGTATGCACGTGCTGAGGAATGTTTTAGGTCAGTGAAGGTGTTGTTGTGTTTGTATCTGGGTGAACAGACTGACACAGACACCCCAGTGGTCCAGAAATCTGCTATCCTACCAAAGCCAAATGACGCAATCAATATGAGAGCTCGAGGACGAGACTCGCCGATAAAAATACACCAATACGTGCGCCTACGAGCACTCAGACACTGGCGGTTACGCTGCTTCCTATATGCTGCACTGTCTGTGTGGAGAAATATGGCTAAAGGCAAACGGCAGCAGCAAACTAATGTATTTACTTTGTTTAAGATGAGAAAATCCAAGACTACAGCTTCATGCAAATAAAAAGCCTGGTTGCATTTGTGATTGATGGGACACAAAGGCAAACTTAATCGCTTTTACATTAAATGCCTTAGGAGTGAGAGAGGAGGGGAAGGCCCCAGCTGCACAGGAAGTGATGCATTTTCAATTTTGGGCTATTTTGCTGAATTGTGTAGAGTAGTTAATACCAATGCCGATAACCACCGTGCCGCAGGGAGGGAACGAAACATTCAAACTTCATTAACAGAAAGTTCAAGGAAAAACACACTGGAGCACAAAAGTACACTGACCGACTGCCAAGCAATTTCTGGGAAATGGCACAGCAAAAACGCACAGCGGGCGAGCGCCTATCGTTAAAAATAGCATGCGAGATCTATTAGCCCAGTTATCTGTTTTCGGTAGTTATAATCCAGTCTGAATTAAAGCGTCTCCTTTGGTCTACTGACCTGCAGGACTGCTGCGGCTACACGCAGGCAAGTGAACTCGCCCACCCTTCCAACCGACACATGCTCGAGACATTAAGAGAAAATCCCCAGAAGCTGGAGGACCCACACGCGTTTCAAAGACGCTCGCACACGAGCGCGCCGCTTCACATTAGTCGCTCTCGAACGCTCAGGTGCCACTTCAGAGGCTGAACATGCCGACTGGGAGGACAAGCTGAGACGGCGATGGAAATGCTGCCATTTCTCACGTGATGCCAACATTTCTGTGTTGTGCGCCACAAAGACTCCCAAAAGCGAAGTGTTTTTCAGGATTTTTCCAGCTTGTAAAAGTACAGTGCGTTTAATAGACATAGCTATGACAGATGAGATTGTTACAAGTAAAGACTCCAATAATTTTGATACTAAAGCCTTGAATAATATATAGATTTGCACTTTCACTCATTTACTTGTTATTCTTTCTTTTATTAGTTCACTAAAAGCCATTGTCAACACCTTTTATGAAGCTTACTACATACTGTAGGACGGTGTCATGTTGGGTAAGGCATATCTTATTTTATGTACTGATTTTAAGAGTCTTAAATTGAATGAATACATTTGCAGAAACTCTGGAGTTAGTCGCACAATAAAATTAAAAATATCATCTGACCATGTTACAAGGTTTCTGCCAGAAAAATGGCTAAGCTCAGTGGTTGGGCACTAGGGTCGTCGAGTTAAAAAATGTTTAAAGTTGACAAGAAATTTGAAAATATCACTTTATAATTATGTGTTATTGAAAGATTGGAAGATTAACACCTGAATACAAATTAGAAAGCTTTAAAAAATGCAAATATTTTAAAAAGCAGCGCTTAGGCTGGTGGGGGAACAAGTGAAGCCTGGCGGTCCACGCCAGGCTTATAATACACTGAGGAAAACCCTAATGTAACTACCTTTGTGTTCGTTTCTACTTCCATTTTTTCTATGGCTCTAAATACTCTTGAAAATGCCTCAACTTTCAGGTATAATTGAACTTAGTGACAGATTGTTATTATCTGAGGATTATATTACACTGTTTCTTTTTTAATATAAGTTATCCACATTTGGGTTAATTGACCCTCATGAAATAGGACAAATTATGACTCATGATCTAAATGACATTTCTTACATTTCTAGTTCATGTAAACTATATTTACTGGAATTAAATTATTCCAACTGTAGATTATTAGTAAAGAAAATTACGTTCTATTTGTCAAAATAGGTACAAAATAATCCACCTGAAGATACAAATCAGTTTGTAGAGGCTGCAAAAGCTCCTGTAGCAAACAGCTCTCATTTACACCCAGCTGTTTTTTCGATATCGGACTAAAACTGAAAATGTTCAACATAGAGAAAAAAAAAACAAAGTGACAAGGATCAAGACCTTTTTTTCCCCAAACAAAACTCATCAGTCAATGTTTTCCTCTCTTTTAGACTCAAAAAGACAACTTTTTGAGTCTAAAATCTTCAGTCACTTGCTGAAGATTTTAATGTCACCCGATAACTGAAAGGTTTGTCTCAACAGAGCCGACACCTCAGCATCATCTCATTTTGCGTTGCGTTTCGCCCATCTGGGACATTTTCATGGAAACGATCTTCAAGATTTACATGGAGAAAGCGATTACCAGCGACTCGCGAGCAAAGTTTACCTGAACCATAAATTCACAAATGCATTCATCTGAGAAAAGATGTGTCAACAGACGGGAGAACAATTTTGCACTCTCTTTGTTGTACCGCAGATTATCTCTGACTAAGCAACTCCGCTCCATTTCTGGTGAGCACAGAGGCATGACTCAAGCGCTTAATGTTAGGCAGAGCACAGCACTGCACCGCACCTGATGCCTCTCTGAGCAGAATCAAGCCAGTGTGAAGCTCGGGAGGCTTTGACGTGTCTACATTGTGTTCCTTGAGGAATGCTTCATCAGCAAGACAAACAAAAGACAAATAGGTGGATCAAATGGGAATAAATCTTAATTGTACAAATACTTGAATTAGTAAAAGGGTGAATTGTTTCTTTTATGCAAGCAAATTTAGAACTCATTTACCTTGATTTAATAAGGTAAACCAAGGTCTTAAAAACAGGTTTGATATCAAAAACTGCAAGAGAAAGATTTCTAAAAGATTTAATCTTAATCCAGAGAAATGAGTAGAGTGAGCAGTTTTCTCCAGCTGTCTAAACTTGCTCCTCTCCCAACTGCTGCTTTGCTACATTTTAGCACCAAGATGCACAGAGAAATAATCTCGTAGTTTCAAGTCCGTCCTCTCTTGGGAACATGTTGGCAAATTAGCAAAGCGCCAAATTGACCTGCATCCATCTTCAAACAACACCAGACTAAACATTTTACTGTAAATTAACTCCGTTTCATTCTTTTGAGATTTCAAAGTCTGCCAACAATGACATGCAGGACTTAGAAATGCTAGCAGACTTAAAGAAAGGGTCTACTCTCTTTATGAATAAATCATAAAAAGGCTGATGTCTATAGTGACTAAGCTAACTGCTAATATAAGATGCTTATGTCAAATAATGTAAATGATGTACTAACAATATTTTACCTTTCTTTGACAATGAGTAAAACACATTTTTAAACCACTGCTTGCTCACACTGAAATTTTTTCCTTTTCTACAAATTAATATCAATGTTCTCAGGAGGGCCGTAATGTAATGTCACTTAATCTTAATTGTCAAAGAGAAGTTGGGATTAGATATCAGTAGGAAGGCACCAATGCTGATATCTGACAATAACATTGTTATTATGGCTAATATCTAATATTAAATGATATTATATACAGTATATGTATATCTATGTACAGATGAACACACCTGATTCAGTTAAACACCTTATAATCCTGTGCTGCATCACTAACACTGACTGAAGAAATACCACATGGCCAACCAAAACCCTTCCTCCCCCCAAAACGCATAAAACAAATGGCAAGAAGACGGAAACGAACACTGGTTGTTACAATAAGTCCAGTTTTACTTATTGGACCGATACCAATATGTCAGTTTCTGCATGGGCAGGTCAGAAACTGGTCACAGAACTCTAATGGGTCCAACTCAACATGAAACAATAACACAAGAATGTCATACTATCCTTTGCAATTTTAGTTGGTTGCTCTGCCAACTGAAATTGCAAAACCAAAACCCTAATTTAAATGAGCCATCCACTAGCATTGGCTATCTCATCACATTTTCAAAGTTCTTCAGGGGGGAAACAATTGGATAACTAGCAGCTCATAACGATTCAAAGCACAGACGGACAGAGATATAGTGTTAATTCAAGTGTTAGAAGTTGGTACAAATTACCATTTTATCGCTCCCTGGCAAGCTGCTTGTGCTGTAAAATGTAATCCAAGGGAAGAGAAAAGGGAAAAGCAATGAGAGGAGTGTGGCATTCTACATTAATTAGTCCACAAAGCTGTCATTGAAGCTGCCACTCAAAGAGGTAATGTTTTCTAAAAGATAGCAGCCTGGCCAGCGATTACAGGGCAGCGGCGGGATGAACTTAAACCACACCTATTACTTGGAGGAAATACTCACCTCTGCCTGCATTATTACCCTCTACAACCTGTGTTAGAGGTATGGGAGACAAACATATCCCCTCCCTGTCATAACAAGTGCAGAAAGCGGCTCCAGTGAAACTAGCCAGTTCTTTTTGTTTTGTTTTGTTTTTTTACAAGCCTCCAGACGAACAGGAAGACAAGTCATTCCGAACCACCTGAAGCTGTCTCTGCAAAAATATATTAAAATAATGAGACAATGCATAATGCGAATGCATAAATCAAGCTTATGTTTTCCAAACACCTGACTTCAGTTTACTGTACGTTAGCATATTGAGAAAAAAGTGTCATTTGTATCTAAATGAGAGAGAAGTTAGCAGGATTATGTAACAAAAGGTCCAGATTGGTCAGTGAAGAATTTGTTACTTTTTTGATGCATTCCTGGATGAAATACAGGAGTGAGGGATTCACAGGTAGATTACCTTTATGATGGAGTATTACTTACTTAAAGCACCTTATTATTCTATTAAATTATAATTAAAATATGCACACAGATGCTTTACATGTATAGCAAAGAAATCATATTATCATATCCATAATTCCCTAATTGGCTCTGATTCAAGTAGGAAATGATGGTGCATCTCCAATTTTCATGCTCAGATTTTTTCAGGATTTTAGTTATTAATGTTTATTTTTTTGCCATTTTTTTTTCTTTTTGAGCCAATGTTAAAAACAGTCTTCACACCTGAAATTCCCAAGATGGCAGATGATGAACTTTACATGTCCGCTAGTGTGTTTTTTTTTTTTTTTTGAGATTGGACACAAAGGAGTAAAAAATCAGGGACAGCAAAAACAAAACACCAAGAAGAGAAGGTCCACATGTGTGGAAGCTTTGCATCATGCCGTGAAGTCAGGAAACTCAGGGATATCAAACTACTGAAACTGTATTTATTCAACACGGCAGCATAAATACTCTGACAAACACGTGCTCAGCGGTTTCTTTACAAGACGCAATGAGTGTCATTCAGTGTCCGGACAGTCTTGCTTGTTTGCTCGCAGAAACACAGCGTTCTCAAATATCTTCCTTTGTTCATATGGAAACACATAGCTCCTTTGTCTCCGATGCATTATTCACAAGAACGTAAGCATGCTCAAGTCATACGGGGGCTACACACTGCTTTACTATATGGTTGAGATTTCTAAGCAACAAGTCACAGAATCATGGCCGTGTTCCAGCAAAAGCATTTCAAGGATGCGCAGGCTTGTTGGAGGACAATAAAACTCAAGGAGGATGGCAGCGTAGAAGGGAATGCTCTAAACCACCACAGCGATGTTAATGTGAAAATTACACTTTTTATTACATTGTGAATTGTGTTGTGCAGTGGAGAGGTTTAGGTTAAATATCACAGAAAAATATGACTTTTTCTTCTTGAAAATAAGAGAGAAATCTCTGTCAAACAGCAGCTCAGTCCAAAATTGGTTTCCAAGAATTATGAACGACTTCAAATGAAGCCTGAGTCTGTTGCCAAAGAGAGCTGGTTCACAAAGCTTGTGAAATCATGTGGATATGTGACCGTGAAGCTTGAATGACCTTCGGTAAACAACATGCCCGGACGATCTCATTTTTGTGTTCAGATGATCGATGAGATGATTAACTCTTAAAAAAGTTGGATGTGAAACAGGCAGATTGGGCTTTCTCCTAAAATCTCATGGAAGTGCCCTTTGCCTTAACCTCCAGAGATCTCTTTCTGCTGAGCCCATATAGTGGGAGGCTGAAAAAACACAAACATCTGGCATCCATCCAGTTCAAATATTTGCTCCAGTGACCTTTGTGAGATCTTTGCTGATGTTGAAAATCGCCAGGTTGTGCCTCTTTCACATGAGGCCAGTCAGAACGGGAGTTTCCATTCTTGAACATGACATGAACCAGAAAGATATCTCAAACTGGACAGGTTTTTGTCTTGAAGAATCTTTCTGTAAAGATCAATACCTCTTAGGCTGTATGAATAGTAGGGTTTTATCTTGTACATGTTGCTGATTTCATCATTATCTTCCCTTACAGCATGTGGGGGTTGTACTAGTTCTACTCTAAAGTATGGCAATCTATTTAACCCCTCAAAAAAGAGTGCTGATTGCACAAACTAGACCAAATCCTTCTTTATATTTAGCTGACAAAGTTTTAAAAGTGTTGAGCAAAGTACAGTACACCGGTCTCATCATAAGCAGTGATGTATGCAACGATGACAACGTGCAAAGGCAGTGCTGCAGGTTCTGCAGGCGAGCTCATATGTTGCCACTTAAATTTTACATGCGCAGACAATGTCACAGTAGCTCCGTTTTACAGCCTATTGTGCTTCCTTTTCACTCAGCTCACTTGTAGCAATTACAGAAAAGCCAAAATGAAAAAAACATCCAGCTGGCTATTTACAATGTGTTATGATTGAAAAGTATGACACGAAGGAGACGCTTTCAGTTAAAACAGAGATGCAACAATTCTCCCCTCTTGCTGCTCAAATACGTTAATGCAGTGATTCATTTATTTGTCTATTCATTTTTGATGAACAGGAGAAAACATGTAGAAAAGCTCTAGAAGCTCCAGAGTTCTCAGGAGCTTCTTGGACATTTCTGCAATTCTGCTTTAAATAGAATAGCACAAGCGCAGCAAGATGGTAATTTGTTCATTTGGCGGTAAGCTCAGATCGCCAGCCTGCAACCCGCTGCTTTACAGACATGTCACTTGTCGTTTGTAGTTTTAAAACAGCCTTACTTTACAAAAGTGATGGGTGGGGCTCGTTGAGTTTTCTCAACAATACTGTCTGTGTTTGTGGCAACAACAAAATACTTGCCAAGCACCCAAAGTCTTCTTGTCTTCCTTGTAAAAGAAGAAAAAAATGCTGCCTTCTTTCAGCCAGCTGAGTGGCAATGTGCAGGACAGCAAACAGTTAGAAAAAAAAAACTCCTATCACTTTGTCTGGCATATTGTTAGAAGGGAAACTATTGGAAGGTAAGGGTCGTAAAAATACAATGTAACCTCCGCAGCCTCTTGTACCTTTATATGGGTAACTGACACATGCCTGCTTTCATACTGGTGGACACTGAAGAGATCAATCTGGTGATTACATCATATACAAATGAAAAATACACCACAACAAAGAAAGGATACAACAGAAAATATTAGCTACATCAAATGATAACTTTCTAAATCCTTGGCATAACTAAATACCTGCAACCTCTCACTACCTTGTCTAGTAAAAGATGCCATGTTTAACCTGTGGTGTTTGGGTTGCTTTATTTCATTTTATCTCGAGGGACATTATGTATTAATGAACATGTTGAACAACACAAACGCAGCAGCAGCCAAGGTTTATCTTATCCTTTCTTTTATCGTTTATCTTCTTGGGTTTTTTATGCCTATATACATAGAGGGCGAATTGATAAAGTAGAGCTACAAACCAGTCGGGCTTTTCACAAAGACGCTGTTGTTATTGTGGGAACAGGAGCTACACTCTGAATGTAATACTTTTATGTGTGGCGTTATTATAGGCATAATACAGCCGCACAAAGGAGCAGGCGCGTTTCTTCATAGGTAGAATTGCGTTTTTTTTTTAGGTTGTTTTTTTTTTTTTTTTTTTTTTTTGGGAGGTTTTTTCAAACAGATACGGGTCCAGTTCTTACCTCCACGCTGAAATGCTGCTCCTCTCCGTTCACGGCGCATAAAATCCACAGCAACAACTGCAAGCATAACGTCCCCATACAGCGACTATTAAGACATCTCCTGCTGCGGAGAGCCAATAGAACCATAGTGAAGCCTGTCGTCGTGGTTGTTGCTCTCTGTCGGTGCTCAGCTTTAGTCACAGTCTATGCACACACACGCGCGCGCGCGCCAGCAAATCCTAGACGTTTAGCAGCAACATCGCGCGTGTCTCCGTGCTTTTCTTCTCTTAGCGGGGTTGAAATTAAAGCTGGAGATGTTTGAGATGAGAGAGAGAGAGGGAGAGAGAGACAAACAGAGAGAGAGAGAGAGAAGAAGCGGATGCGTGCGGCGCGCTCTCCTCCTCCTCCTCCTCTTCCTCCGCCGCGTTTCTTTCTTTTTTTTTTTTTTTTTTTTTCAGGGAGGAGGTTTTCCCCCGGGGAAGCGGTCGCCTGTCAGCAGCCTCCCGGTGCAGCGGTCCCCGGGTCGGTCCTCCGTTGCAGCGGCCGTTGTTCCAGGCGGACGCGTCCAGCTCGTTCTCTGTAAGCGCGCGGCATAGCTGCCCGTTTTCAACTGCGAGTCCGATCGATTGCGCATGTGCGCACTGGCACCAAGCAACCCCTCCCTCTCCATCCCTTCTCCATCCAGAGTCTCCAGTAAAAACAACTCGCATCCCGGCGGCTCTCTTTGCCATGTTTGACACAAGCTGAACAATTGCAGCCTTTTTTCCCCCCCCGTTTTCTACTGTACTCCATTTGAATGTAAATAAACACTTATATAACCTCACGATGCTTAGTGGAGCTCCGGTTTGTGTCTTTTTCTCCAGATGACAGTCAAGATCCATTGTTATAATTGTTGTACTAACAAAATAATTACACAAATAAAACACTGCTGTTACTTTAAACATGCACAACAAATGTATTTATTCTTTACTGTACATACAATGAGGTATGTAAAACTCTACAGTGGATCCTAAGAAATAATTTTTGCTGTCCCTTTTTAAAAAAAAAAAACCCCATAAACTTAAAATATATTTAACAGATTTGGATTTTTTTTTAAATTGTTTAAAGTTAGATTAAGCTTATGTAAAAAAAGAGTAATGATACATGTGTTATTGAATCTGTTTGGAGCAAATTTGAAATAAATTCTTCGCACAGCCAGCAGAGGGCGATGACAGGCCCAGTCCTGTTTAAGATCACATTATTCAGCAGAACTGTTTAGAAGATGCTGATACTTACAGTCAAGGAAAATTAAGCAAGCTGACCTGCTGTTGTAGCAGGAAGAATAAAGTGTTCAGCTCCACTCTGGAATAAAAATCCTCCTCCGCTTTGACTAATCTTTTAATAAATGTAAAGGGTGTTTTAACAATTCTGGATATTATGCAGGTTCACCTCAATAAATTAGAATATGTTAATATATTTAGTGAGAGTGCTTTCAAAATGTTTAGTCATTTTCTATAGGTTCATTTTACACAGACTAAAATTATTCAAGAGCTTGATTTCAGGAATTTCAAGCAAATGAAAAGTTCAAAAATAGTTTTTCAGAAATTTTGAATAACAAAGGAGACAGATTTTTATTGTAGAGATATTGCGCACTGGGTTAAGTAATCATGAGGAAGACTGGCCATTTGACAGCTGTCTGACACGGTGCGGAGTGGTATATCAAAGTATATCGATGGGAAGTTTAGAGGAAGAAAAAAGTGTAGAAGTGTAGCAAAAGGCTCAATGGTAGCTGAGATTAAAGGTGCTTTTAGAGAGGACGGAAATCATATTGATTAGTTTGGCTGAGATTCACAAAGTGTAAATATTAGCTGGAGTCAATACATCAAGAGCAAAAACACGCACAGATGTAGTGCATAGGTGTTAAGCAAGACACATCCCGGTGTGTATAGAATTAGATCCATAAAATAAATTAACTTTTGAAAAGTATTCTACTGAGATGCATCTTTAATCTTCTGACAGCTTTGGATATTATCTGATACACAACCTTAATGTCATGTAATTAAGGACTTTCTCACTCGTAGTTCAGTTTGAGGTTTGTCATATTTAGATTTGTGTCCTTTGGGAATAACAAAAAGCTGAATGTGCCGAGCCAGATCAACTTTTTTGTATTTAGCCGAACTCCCAGGGAGGATCTGGTAAACGGCTGTGTCATTGTGTGTCAGAGCAAAAACTCAGACGGACTCCAAAATACACACATCCCTCCCATCTTCCTCCGAGGACTTTTCTCTTTCGCAGCTGAACTGAAATGTCTACATTTAGTCTGCAGTTCATGTGCCTTGCAAAAAGTCTTGTTTTTTTTCTTTTCAGTGTTTTATCATATTAAAACCACAAACTTGAATGCTCTCAAATATACACATGCTTTGTTAAAATCAATTATCTTTTGGGTCTGAACCTCCGCCATAGTCTCAAATCTTTTGCCTCCGCCAACAGCTTTTCTTCCAGAATTACCTGTTATTTATCTTGATGCTGCCAGTGCCATGTTTCAGCATGAGCAAGACGTGTTGAGGGTGGCGTACTGTGTTAGGTTTTCACATGTTGCATTTTGCATGCAGGCAAAAACACTTACAGTCGTCCTGTTACTAGATTCTCCTACCTAAGCTGTGCTCTCCTTGTCCGTTTTCGTGGACGTCCATGTTTGATCAGTCGTCTCTTCAGATGACTGACCAAACAGCTCTGTCTCAGGTTTTTTTGATGTTAAATAAAGCTTTATAACCTCACCAAGCTTTAAACCTCTCCACAAACAAGTTTATCCTTGTCCGCTGTGTTCATTGTGCTTAAAGGTGCTGCTGAATCGCCAAAGTTCTCCAAAACAACTTGAGGGGTTTTCACAGGACATCTGGATTTATAATATAAGATCAGAGCCAGGCTAATAAAATATTAAAAATGATTTTTTTAGAAAACAATCAGCTACGAGGATACATTAATTAATAAACACAAATTATCCAAGAAGAAAGTTCTAGTGTTACATGAATAAAGTCAGAATTTTATTACTTTATTCTGATAACATTACCACCTTGTATGATAATGTATCAAATTATCAAAAAATAAATAAAAATAAATGTTGAATGTTGTTGGTAAAAATTATTCTGGCAAAAATAATATCTTTATAGAGATGATACTCAAACGAAAGATGTGTTTTTCCTTCCGTAAAACACTTGCAACACACAGTCCCAGTGAAAAAGATAGAAACATTTGTAATATGTAGGAATTTAAGAGTGAAATTAACATGAAACTAATAGCATTGATAAAATAATAAAAAAAACAAGTGTTGTTTGAGTAATTTTTTTTTATTGTACATACAGGTTCACACCTCTACAAATCCAAACCACAGCTCACCAACAAGTTCCCTGAAGCCTTCAGCAAGGTCTAGGCGTAATTATGACGAGATATTTGCCCAAGGTTGGCAATGTTTTATTTTAATTCACTGTTTCATTCCACAGACTTTGCTTCTAAGCTTTATCCTCAATTTACAGTAGTAATACGATCACGTGATCTGTAATTGCATTTCTTATTTAATGGAAACACGACTGTGAAATTGTGTTTTTATTTTTACATTAGTGGAATATCAAAAACGATTAGCACACATTAAGCAATGGAAACACTACGGCTACTGTGACCACTAAAGCAGAAAGGACGCGTTTGTGTTCCGGCTTTAACAGCCAAAGTTGTACTCAACACCCATTATTTGTTGACGCCTCCTAAAGTGCTGAATATCCTATTTATAACAGAGGGCAATGAGGGAAAACAGAGATCGCTGATATATCTCATCAGTGTACGCAGCAGAGCATAAATTAATGAGACAATTTATTACCAAGGAGATGATGATAATGTGTCCCTGTCACTCAGATTAGCGGCTTCTCTCATGCGAAGGGTCTTCCTGTACTAATAACTGAGTTGCAGGGGGTGCAAGACTCAGCTTAAGTATAAAACTTTCAGTCTAAAGAGGCATTTTCAAGCTTATGAATGGACTTGTTGTGAAAGATAGCCTCGATTAGCCTCATCTGTTTTTGCGGTTAATGTTCAATTTACGAATAATAACCACGTTATTACAGTAACATTTTCCAAAAAATAATTAATGAATCTAATATTTAATTATTTCAACTGTAGTATAAGTTGTCTGCCATGTAACTCCAGACACAGAGGGTGTCTTGTAGTCTTGCAGCCTTCACTACCCAGTAATGCTGTTTACTTTCAAAGAAATGCAGCCATGCAGAAACGATGAGTTACTGACCAGTTATGAGGAAAATCCACATTTTAAAGGGGAACTACAAACACGTGCCTAATATTCAGCTTTGTAAAATAATGCTGACTACATTCCTTGCTAGTCTCTGTAGCGCCTTACAGCAAGCAGTATGAGTCATTGTCATCATTTTATCATACTACCTATTAATTGCAAACAACCCCCACCCCCAAAAAAATCATCAGGAATAAAAATCATCATAAATAACTGCTTTTCTAACTTCCTGTATGAGCCGTGCTGTAAAATTTGAGCAGAAGATACTATGTTTTTGTCTTCAGCAGAACACAATGGCAGAATGTTAATCAATAATAGATGGGGTTTTATCACGGTGGATTTTAATCACCAATAATATAGTAGCAATAATTAAAATTACTGAAAATATGACAAAAATACAACAAAAAAGAGAGAATAATCTTAAATAAAACCTGCACTTCTGAAACAGTTTGGTGTTGGGATGTTAAATTGCTACTTTTCTCAAATTTGAAACAATTTGCTTAGAGCCTTTGAACAGAAACGGGAACCAGAAACCTTTCCAATAGATGACTAGAAGAAAATGTGTAATATTATTATTTGAGAGTCTTTTTCTTCTTCGCTGGTTGTTTATGTCAGTAAAGAATCCTTTGTTCTTCCCAGAAACAAGGCAGAGAAACAGCAAAAGTCGGACATTCAGAAGCGAAAACAGTCTTTTCAGCTGCTTCCTTTCACATATTCCAGGAAAAACTATAATAACGGATTAAAATGCTGCAAAAATCAATAGGGTCAAACTCAGGTTTTTTTTTCTAGGTTTTGTGTCTTCAAACACCCGTAAATATTAATTTTAAATGGTCTGTCAGGTTTGCTTTGATTCAGTTATCAATATTTTGTATAATATCTGCTTTATGTGAACTCACATTCTTTAAAAATAACTTTTACTTCCCTCCTCGTTTCTCTTCCTATAACAACGTTCCCCTGTCGCTCTGTAAACCTGAGTACACCGCTTTATTTGATTTTTTAACGGTTCTGGCCCGTTCCACGCTGTCCTTCCATTCGAGTGGAGCTTTTGCCAGGACTCTCGAAAGCCTCTCTCTGCAAAGCGCGGCTCCATCTCTTCACGGCTGCATCTGCTCCCAGTCAGACGTCGCTCATCACCTGGCAGCATAAACCCAAATCGTTCCGTCTGTCTCCTTCTCTCCAGGAGCAAAGAGATTAGCGGAAAAGATATGATGAGGAGAGGCCTGCAATCTGCCGAGGATGAATTGTTCCTATTTTAAAATCAAGAGCTCCAGAGATGGAATAAATAAGACGTAGAGATGAACAAGTCAGTCACGTTTATGATACGGCTGGACATTTAGAAAGAAATCTAAAACCTCTTCACGTTTTGTGATGTAAGAGAAAATAAAATTATAAATGTCCAGATATTTTGTTGGGATTTTATACGATGGAACCAGCACAAAGTAGTGAAGTGGTAAAAAAAAAAAAAAAAAAAAGAAATTATTTGCAATGCTAACATTTCTGCGTCAGCTCTGCAGATCTAGAGACTAAAATTGTTGCCTATGCTTCAACACAAAGAAACTCAAATCCAACAGACTGGACAGAGCACGTCTGTAAACATTAATGGTCAAGATTTGCCACCAGGTTCCCAATTGGACTTATGTCTGAACTTTGACTAGGACCATTCTGCTAGATGGGCATGCAATATGAAGGTTTTTTTAACCTTCAAAGCTTGTTCACTATCTTTTCCCTGACATGTTTGTTGGTCTTTCTCATGGTGTCTTTTTGGCTTTTACAGAGAAGCTCAGGTGGACTGCCTTCACTAATTTACTTCTCAAGGAAAACAGTTGCACTGAAGTTCACTAAGTGAGTATTACAGCAAACAGGGCTGAATCCACGGAAAAGAGGTAACACATAAAATACTGATTCTTTCACTTTTCCTGTGTGTGAGAGAGAATCCTTTCTTAGGAGGCTTTGTTTCCTATATTACTCCTGTGTGTGGGTGGGATCAGGAGTGGATCACATTTCCTCTCCAGATGTTGCTTTGAATTCGGCTCGGAGCGACAGCGCAGGCTGAACGGGGCGCAGTGAGAAGCAGCCTTTTTTTTCGACAAGGCCAAAGACTGATTGATGTTTAATCAGCCAGCTGAGCCCCAACTAAACAGGTCAAAAAGCTCAAGGAAAGAGCTTCATATTCCAACAAGTATTTTCCACAGTTGGACGCTTATTTGGCTCTAAATCCCTAGTCGATGCACAGTGGCTTAAGTTTACATGTAAATTTCTCTCTCTCTCTCTCTTACTCTCTCTCTATTGTTTGAAATGAATCAGGAAGTCTAATTTGGCTTTTAAATGAAAATTTCTGAGTGCAGTTCAAAAATAGATGGAAACGTTATGTTTTGTTTCCCAGCTTGTACAGTAGCCGCCTCCTACATATCAGAGACAGCCTCGCCAAAAAACTGTGCAAAGAAGAAAAAGAAGAAGAAGAAGAAACCCCTGCTGTGTTTTTCACCAGCATGCATCCCGACTCGAGGAGCACATCCTTAAAAATCCGGCTTTGCTGTCCGAAACCTTTCATTCTGTCATTTTCAATCACGCCTTGGCTGAGCTCTGAGGACCGAATGACACAGGAAATCCACACATCTGGGGTCCCTGGCTCCGACCACCCGCCCATCACTGATGTAATTGCGTTTGCTTCCTGGACGTTTTAACACAAGGCAGAGAGGCTGCTCTCTATTAACCCAGCCGTAATGCCCTGCCATGTGAAGCTGTGCGCTGGCTTGTTTAAACCTTAGGCACACACACGCACACACACACGCACACACACACACACACACACACAAGCACAAAATGGGGGCCTGTTTTGTATTAAAACGGCCTGATTACATCCCACACATTGCCATCATTGGAAAAAGACGGAATATTTACATAATGTCCTCGACTTTACACCCGCCTGGAATGAGAGGGGGGGGTCTCTCAGTTGTGGGTTTAGGATGAACAAAAAAAAATTAACCAACTTGCAAAACATTACTCTATTTACCGCGACTCAGAACAGAAATTAATGAGACGAAGCAGCTCAGTTAGTAGAACGGCTGGTGGATTTTGTTCCTAAATTAGCCAGGGATGCATGTGGATGACGATGGATTTCTTCGGCTTTGAAAACAGGCTGAAAGTCTTTAAAAAATATATTACACGGAGAGCTTAAAAGAAAGCTGCACCTCTAATAATCAAAGCACCTCACTGGCTATCCTGTCTACATTTGAGACTCTTATTTTGAAGCAAGACAGGAAGTAGAGTTCCTTCCTCTAGAGTTTTGTTGTATTGACAGTTTGTTGTGTCGTGTTGTTTGTGGGATTGACTGACAAAATTCAGTTGAAAGAGGCATTAAAAAACCCTCCAGGTTGTCAATCATGCCTGTGTATGCGCCGCTCCAGGTACTATTGGGGAAGAAGCAAATTACTGTTACAGGAAAACTATTTGTCTGTCGTTTATGGTAGCTATGCTAACTAGCCTGAGCATTGCAGGCTCTGCAGTGGGGAAAAAGTTGCAACATAGCATACAGCAGAGGTTCCCAAACTGTGGGGGGCGCTGTGCCATTGCAGGTGAGGGGTGCGGGGAGGGGGCGCAGGAAGCCTTCTGGATGAAAAAAAAACCCTGAACGCTGTATGCGCTGGATTTTTACCTTAGAATGGGCAACTCTCTGTTATTCCTATGTCAATTTGATACAGTAGGGGCTTCCACGCTTCCCATATCTGTGTCCTCTGTCACTTTTATCAGCAGTTAAAACTGTTTCATCCGTTGTTAACATGTGGTAACCTGTTTTTCCGAGCTGCCTTTAAATGTAACATGAGCGCTATGACGCTTGTGCTGAGTTTACACCTGTGCAGCAGTGAAGGAGTCCTGCTGCTGCTGCTGGGCAGAGATACGCATGTGTGTTAGAATCATGGCAGCAAACCAGCAAAACACAAAGAACTTTTCAGAGTTTTCCCCCCAAACTAACCGACTGAGTTGAGTAAAGCTGTTGGGTCCAGGTAAAGTTAGCTAAAAGATGACTAGCTAATAATAACAATACATCACCTTAAGCTTAACAAGTAGCCTTTAGGCTACCGATGTTGTCTATGTTCAAATACGTACATTCATTTTGCCCCGCCAAAAAAGTCGATCCCCCTCCCCCCCCCCACATAAGTCGTTCAACTAGACAGCTATTTGTAATCCATAAGGGGGGCCCAGAAAATGTTTGGATGCTTGGAAACCACTGGGGGGGCGCAGGAGAAAAATTTTGGGAACCACTGGCATACAGCAAAGGGCAAGGTATGAGCAGCATTTACACAAGAATGATAGACTCTGCTAAGACCCTCCTCCTGGCTCTGATTGGCTGTTTCTGACAGAGCTGTGTGTTTCTGCAGAGTGCCCTCGAAGAGCTACAGTTTTTGGTAGCGTCCCAGTGAAAATAACACCTTTCATCCTCATACACACAGTATTCAAACCAGAAGCCTATCAGAAGTGACACAAAAGTCTCAAGATTTGATTCATGTAACATGCTGTTTGTTTTAATATACTGCCATGCATGGTAAGATAAGAAGTATGACAGAAAATGTTTCTTTTTTTCATATGTATCCATTTGAAAAGGATGCAAATCGCTGCTTCTCTATTTATGAACTTCATCATCAGTCTCATAATCATCACAGCAGAGTAAGAATTTAAGATAACAAAATTTGAGAACGTCTTTCCGAGTTTCATTCCGTTTTAAATCCCATCATCCCTCCTTAAATGTCCCTTTCATAAGACTTTCACATTAGACCTCTCCTTAGAAAATTATGACTGATCTAAAGCTCAGGAATTACTTCCAATCATTCTTTCTTCTGAAGTCTTGAGAGAAGTCATAAATCTACAGAGATCATAAGTTAATCATGTTTCTTCCTCCTGGGCTTAACACACTGTCAGACTTACAGTTGTCTCTTCCTGCCAACTCTTAATAGACAGAAAGAGCACTGAGTTAATTCAGGGGATCATTTCCTGTGCATAGTTTAATTTATTTATTTAATTTAATTTATTTACATTTTTCCTATTAAATCAGACTGTAAATTTCTGGTTCTGAAAAGACTAAATATCACAATTCAACTGCTGCAAAGCAATTTGAAGGAAATATGCTTGAACATTAAATATCCATTTTATCACTTTTGTATGCAGATACGTTAGAAGAAGAAGCAAACGAGGCCAGATTCATGTTTCCTTTTTTTATCCTCTCACCAGGTTGAAATTTCAAAAACGTGAGTGTCCTGTAAAATGTTGTCAATCTGACAGATTTTTAATAACGTCTATCAGCCGGTATATTGAGCTTTGATAGTTTGTGCAATAGCTCCTCGGAGAGACCTCTCATAAGCCTGGAAACCGTAAGCTTCAAAGACGGAACAGGGGGAAAGTAATTCACCACACTCGCACACAAACAACCTCCGGGGAGATTTTCCCTCTGATTGGACGTGGTTACAGTATCACAGAAAACTAGAGTTTCCCCCCCCCCACCACCACCACTCCCCACTATGCACCGAAAATGTTCTGAACGTTTCCTGTAGGGAGCTAACAGTTCTACGCTGTGCGGTGCAACCACCCCTTCGCTTTTAAACCTGTAACTGATCCTCAACACGGAATTGGAAGTGGGTCAGTTTGTGCTTCTGGCAAACGCTCTCTTTCTCTGGCTAAGAGATCAGGCAAGAGTTTATTCCTTTTTAGGCTTGGGCTCGTGGGACTGCAGCAGATCGTAACAGAACTGTCAATAATTTCAGTGGGAGAGGAAGTGCAACACCAAAAGAGGGAATAGCCACCCGCTCTCCTGTTTTAAGGTTAAATGTGCAGAATGTGACAATTACAAATAAAATATATTTGAACAATGTTTCAAGTGCGACAGTGTCATTGCTGTATACTATGTGATAGATAATCTGTGGGAAAAAACAACTTCTCAGCCTTTCTCAACTACAGAAACACTCAGCTCAGTCAGAAACAACCAATCATAGCCAGTGGGAGGGTCTTAGCGCTACCAATCATTCTCGTGTACACTGCACACACCCTCGCCCTTTTGTATGCTATGCTACTGCAGAGCCTGCCGAGAATGCTCAGACTGTTTTCCTGTAACACTAAGTTGTTTCTCTGCCATTAGCGTCTTATGCGTAGGAAGCGGCGGGGACGCGGGGGACATGTCCCCCCCAATATTGGCGAGAGTCACATTCGTCCCCATTTCACCGCAATTGCGAAGAATTTTAAAATCTTCCACTCGCGTGCTTTTATTTTGAAGGCGCACCACAGAGCATTCAGCAGAGCGCTTCCTGCCCCTCCCCCCTCTGAACCGCTCAGAGTAAAGGCAGCAGCAGAGAGACTCCGTTTGAAAGAGGTAAACTATCTTTTGGGAATGTTGCAAATGGATATCCCTCGTTTATAACGTCTTGTCAGTTTTCTTTCATATATAGAACTAAATCTTTTTGGTTAAGCCGTTTTAATTCTGGAATAGTCACATGTTCAAAATTTTACTGCTAACTTTGTTTAAAAGTTAGCCTGTCTAGTCACAATGACTTAGAATGAGACTGAAACAGCAGCAAAATGAACCTTTTAATTATTTAAAGTGAGCAACACCTGATCATACTGACCACTTAACATGTATTTATATTATATTATATTATATTATATTATATTATATTATATTATTCAGATATTTAGGAGAACAGCAGTGCTAGAATG
>CAEGAF010121969.1:0-34926 GCA_903067075.1 Micropoecilia bifurca | reverse complement strand
AGAACAATTTCACACAGGTTCTGGGTTAATAGGTCACATGACCTGAAAGCTATTGAAGAAAAACCCTCAATTTTGACAAAATAAGCAGCGGAGCTGCCATCATCCCGCTCTAACCTCTGCGGTCGGGTTCATAAATCTCCTGGAAAGCCTTAAGAAAGAAAGCAGCTTGGGACATCAAACTGAAAAAGCCGCAGCATGCAACTGTGACAAATGGTTTTTACATTACTCGCTAAAACTTGCATCGTGTCGTGACAGTAGGATGGCCTATTAGGGCCATATGTACAAAAAAGGAGGAGTACATTTCCGCCAAAACATTTCTTGAAAAACAAGAAACTTTGAAGCTCAGAAATTTCTAAGTCTTTTCTGGGAAGCTTCTGAATTTTCAACTTTTTAAACTTCGCAATTTCATTAGGGGTTTTTGTAGAAAATGTCTGAAATTAATCCAAAAATATCTGAGTTTTTTTGACAAGAATTTATTCCTCCTTTTTATATATCTACCCCAAACCTCCGTCACAGGAAGGACACAGATAATCTTAGAAAAAAATTGAGCTCCTTCACCTCCTCCTGCAGCTACTATATGTCTGAACAAAAGCACCGCTCTGATAAAAAAAAAACCAACCAATCAGGACCAGGAGGAGGGTGTTAACGATGTCAATCAACCTCATACTTGCTGCTAAATGTGCTAATCGTGGAGAAACAACTTACTGTTAAAGTAAGTTGTTTATTCGCATTCGTCTTTGGTAGCTATACTAACTAGCTTTAGCATTCATGACACGGTGCACAGTGAGGGATGATTGACAGAACTAAGACCTGCCTGGCTCTGATTGGTTGTTTCTTAGTTGGCAGCAGGGGAAGGCAAAGGATGTTGAATTTTTCATAGATTATCTGTCTCATATCATACTGTTACAATATAGTGACAGTTTAAACAAATATACAAAAAAGGTTACATAAGGCAACTTTAAAGCTTCATGAAACAGTTTACAGAAATCCCTCTGAAATTTTGACACCGGAGTTGTTTTAGGATTGTAGAAGTCCAGGTTGGTCTTTGTTTAATCAGGAAAACTTCTTTAAAAAAATCATAAACATCCTTCCATAGAGCAGATGTGTCTCCACACCTCCAAAAAAATCCAGAAACTCCTCCACCCCAAACTGCTTACTCTGCCGATATACAGTTGGGAAGAATCCAAAGGAACAAAATCAGCAAAGATGATCACATGCATGAAGAAGAGGGAGAAAAATAAACAATTGAACTATTCTTCTTAGAGCACAAGGATTGCAAATGGAAAAAACAGTAATATGGGGATTTAAAAAAATGTTTAAGGCCAAAGATCAAGCCGCCTTTGGCAATTAATACCCCTGCTGCCAAGGACAACAGTAGTTACCTTTGGACTATTAATTTCAGTGTGACGTTCCGGCAGATCGCTGTAATTCATCACCAGCACTGTGGGGACTTGTCCCACCAGCGAGGCCGACCCAACTCCTTCCATGTGCTGACGCAACAGGAAACGGAGACGTTACTTAAAGGCACCGTTGACGTTTCTATGGATCTGGATCCTAATCTGTTGTTGTGGAGAAATGCTTACAGATCCCAATTCTGGGCAAAATCCTCTGCTGTTGTTCAGAGCCAACAAAAACAGGTTCATCACGCCCAGTTAGGGAACCATTATGGGTTCTTCTTACTGTTACCCTGCAACCTTGGATGGCTGAGGGTCATGTATAAGATGATCTTCCCTCAACGTGTGATGCTGTGGTATGAGAAAGACGAGACACACATGTTTAGCACATTGAACCAGAAGATTTATTCTTCTTGTGTGTTGTAAACACACTTCCTATACAACATACCTGCCTATTTTCTTACTTATTGTTTTACTATTAACTTGTTTTTCAACCCTCTACATCAGTTTCAACGCATAGCAACGCTGAACTGGCAAATTCGCTTTTGATGAAAGAGCGTGAACAAACCTTACCTCTGCTGGACTGTGTGTATGTGCAGCCATGTAAATAATATTAATAATAATAATAATAGTAATAATAATAATAATAATGATGATGACAACTGCCCTGGTAGAAATGCTTTGATTCTTTGACAAACCAGGACATTGGATGCTCTCTGAAATGGTCAGTACTGACAACTGCAGCATATAAAACACAGAAGTATTTATTATTTTGTTGTGTTGTCTTCTAAATAGAGAAAAAAAACTTTAAATTAGGCCGCATGGGGATAACACAAGCAGGGATTTGGCATCTGTAGTGTTTATTTTGTGGCCATAATTAAAACGTTCATCCACAAATTGTCCGTTGAGGGTGGCAGGAGAGCTGGCAGTGATTGGGTGAGAGGTGGCGTACGCTCCGGACAGATCGCCAAATGGAAATGACAGGCAGTTATGCAGACGCACTCTGAAATGATTTTAGAAAGACCAGCTAACCTATCGGTTTGTGCCTTCCTGTTTCAAAACAGGTGATTGGACTGATGTTCTGGGCCTGGTTGGTTTTCTATAAGGACCAGAACAAGCTAGTAGCACCAGGTGGGTTATGGCGTCTGAAGAAACTCGGATTCTGCTCTCATCCGTTACAGCGGACAATGAGCTCAGCCCAAAAGCATCACATTAAAGTGTCCTAAAAGTTAAAGAATAGACCACAGTGTTTCATGTGTGAACATTTCAGTGTAGTCAAAACATAAAAGACAAAAAGCTACTTTGTTCAAAAAGATCTGTTGTTAGCACGTTGATGTCCAAGACTTCTATATTGAGATATTTGTTGATATTCGGTGGGTTTTAAAAGTTATTGCTGTTAATAGGGCAGAATCACATTAAACATGTTAATCCCAGCCTCTACACCTTTGATTTGGGTGAATCTGACCAGACATATGGCCTAAACAAAACCTAATTTTGACATATGAATTCCCTCCCCCACCCCATCTCTGAACACAGAAATGAGCCACGTGTTTTCTTACAATGTTCATATTCAAAACAAAAGACAGATATTATTTTAGGACAAAAAAATCTCTGTAGGTTACAATCAGAGTAGAATTATTTTCCTGAAATCGTGCAGCCCTTAACTGGGAGCCAAGGAGACGTCACACTGTATGTGTCAGAGCAGTTGGTGTTACAAATGTACAGATTTTCGTTGTTACACCTAAACGACGACAGAATGATTACAGAGTTGAGTTTTTGAACTGTTATCCACATCTTATATATGCAATCATAATCATTAGTGGTTCAACTGTAAACATTAGTCTTTGGCTGTATTATGTGTTGAGTTAGTCAACCTTTACCCTTAATTAATCTAACGATTAATAAAAAAAGATCGTCAATCTTTCCTAATCCAGCAGCTGTTCAGTGACCTATAGATTTAAGCTTTATGAAACAATAAAACACGGCGAATTTGTCATAACACATTACTCTTCCATTTATTTGTAAAAATCTTATTTCTAGTTTAAAACTAGCAGCTTCCTTTCTAGAATATTCTTTCAGGTTTTGATGCTGAAAATAACCAATTTTTAGTCCTTTTCCCACAGTAACAACTTCCACTCTGAAGGTTGTAGCTATGGCAACCTGTTAGCTCTTGGAGTTAATTTGCGGAGTAACTAAAAATTAGGATACTGGCACTTTGAGCTTAACACGAAAGATGAAGGGCCAAACTTCACAGTGAAACACACAAAAAGGTCTGCAATAAAAAAAGGGCTTGATAGTTAAAATGCAAATAAATGTGTTTTTATTATTATTGATTATTGAGGATAACAAATATCTTTCTCTTCGTCATGCCGTTTTTGTGAAAAATGTGAATCAAAACTGATTTATTTTTTGTTAAAATATACTTTCCCTTATATGGTGCCTCTATTTTCCATGAGTAAAAATACCTTTCAGTCTAAATTTGTTAAGGGTTTGAACAATCCTGGGGGTAACTGAATCAGAAAAAGATGACATTTTAGCTTTTTGACAAACCAATAATAACCAGTTGAGTGCTTTCGCTCATTTCTGGTTTATTGCTTATTAAAGCATGCAGGTCATTTCTGCTGGAACATCCTATCACGTTTTCAACCAATTGCTTTTTTTTCCCCCAAAAATGTTGTAAATAAATAAATAAGTACAGTTGTTGATCATTTACCAAGAAAACTAATTCAGATAAACTCCATCCACTGCTTGTCATGCAGGATTCTCTACACACCCAAAACATTTCCAACACTGTTCGGTACCATTGGGAGAACATCCAATTTAGTAATAAAAAAAAAAAGATAAGATCCAAGAAAACTTTTTATTTTTATTTTTTTACTTTGAATCAAGGATATGTACCACCCGGCCAAAATGTGTATGTGGCTGGCTCCGCTGAGCCTAATGAGTGTAACCCTGACCTGTAGACCTGTAACCCTGACCTGTAACCCTGACCTGTAACCCTGACCTGTAACACTAACCTGTAACCCTGACCTGTAACCCTGACCTGTAACACTAACCTGTAACCCTGACCTGTAACCCTGACCTGTAACCCTGACATGTAACCCTGACATGTAACCCTGACCTGTAACCCTGACCTGTAACACTAACCTGTAACACTAACCTGTAACCCTGACCTGTAACCCTGACCTGTAACACTAACCTGTAACCCTGACCTGTAACCCTGACCTGTAACCCTGACATGTAACCCTGACATGTAACCCTGACCTGTAACCCTGACATGTAACCCTGACATGTAACCCTGACCTGTAACCGCCTCAAAGAGTGAACCCACAAAACCTGACCTGTAACCCTGACCTGTCAGCAGGTTTTCCCGTTCCGCAGTAACTAGAACACCGGGAACAAACCAGCTGAATGCGCCTAGAAACATGTGCGACACAACCGAGTCACACTTCAGGTCTTCTATCTATATAACTTCCTTTAAACGCGTCTCAACACCTCATCCCTCCCACTCACGCGCTCACTCAGAAATAGACCTGTCAACGCGCCACCATCCCTTATCGCCTAACTGTTAACAAGCCTATTTGCCTGTGACTGACGTTGACGCCGATCCCTAAAGCCCCGGCTTGGCACCGGATCGCTCCTAAGCCAAATTAAGCCTCCGTCATGCCCACCCCCACCTTCAGTCGCGAGAGCTCGCCCCCCCCTCGCCCCCCCTCACCAGCCCCCGTGCCATGGGAACCCTAAATCTTTAATGACGATGGAGAGCCGGAGCTCCTCGCGCTCCCACGATACAAAAGCGGTGACATCTGTCTGAGTGCGGCTCTCCAGAGCGGCTCCATTTGTTCTCGTCTAAAAGTCCTCCAAAGAAATCAAATGTGGAAGCTGAGGGAGAGGCAGAGAGAGTGGAGACATTTTTCGGGAGGACAGGAATCTTCTTTTTTTTTATTCCGTGCCGTCGCCCCCCCAAATGCTTGAGTTCGCTAAAAACCTTTCAGAACCCCCCCCCCCCCCCTCCGCCCCCCCTTGTTCCGGCGCTCCGACCGCAGCCCACCTGCTCACGGCTACGTCCAGCTCAGCTCGCCGGCACTTACAATTAAATTTAACCGCACCGCTGAACGCCTGATGGAGCCGCAGCGCTTTGGTTTGAAAGTGGAATGGTGGTGAAAGTAATGATAATAATAATAAAAAAAATCTACTTCTATGAGAGCAAAGCAACAAGAAAAATGAGTGTCATAAACATTTTGCCCTCTTTACAGTTTCCTTTGGTTTTTGCTTTTTTGTGTGACATTGAAATGTTTCATATCAAACAAGAAGAAAATATATTGCTTTAGATAAATATCGTGATAAGGCTTTATCACGATATTTTTCTGGCTCTATTGTAATAACGATAAAGTATTTACTTCTTTTTTTAGGGCACAGCAACCACTGCTCCACAAACAGAAACACTGCTCTTGAAAAACACTCATATGAAATTCACTTATTTAGAAAACCAGTAATATCAAGAAGTGATTTGTCTTGATAAAATCCTGTGTGCATTTTAACGTGTTTTCACATTTATTGATACTCAAAGTTAATATTTTCCCTAAATGTTTTGGAACTCATTCATACGTTTTTTTGTTGTTTTTGTTTTGGCAAATATATGTTCTTTTCAGTCAGCAGTGGTTTTGCCCTTTGTAAGCAGTTTCTGACCAATCATTTTCTCATTGTTGACTCATAAACTGTTCTGACCTCAGCTGAGGCCAGTGAGGACAGTGGAGCTCCAGATGTTCTGGGTTCTTCCATGGCCCCCTGGATCCATTGTTGGTGGAGTTTATGTGGTTAATACAGTTGTTGAGTCATTTTGACAAAACATCAAAAACTCTGACTTGGTTTGTTTGGTAAGAGGAGAGACTGTAGAAGAAGCCACAACTAATCTTTACAGGCAAGAATTTAAACTAGTTAACTAATGCTCAAGCACTCTGCAAATCATTAAGACTTTAGTTGACATTACAAAACTGGTTTGTTCACTTAGGTTTACCCCAGAAGATGTTAGCACAAGCTAGCTGTGTTCAGCGTTTTTACCAAAGAACTGCTGATCTATCTATCTATCTATCATGAATATTATTAAATGAATAATAATAATTAGTTCTTTACAATTAAAGAAAATGCATCATATTATGTTTTATGTTTTCTTTATTTATGTACAAAAACCCAGAAACTAGTATTTTAAGTACTCTATAGGTTTTTCATCTTCTATCGGCCTAAAAGAATCGTCATTAGTTTTTTTCTTGTAATATTATTCCAAGCAGTTTGCGCCATTTTCCTCCAGTCCACTAGGTGGCGGCAAAACGCACACAAAAAGACCTAAACGTAAAACATTTCGGAACCAGAAGAAGTAAACAGAAGGAAAAGATGGCGGCGTCCATGCTGGTGCAGAGGACGGCAGCGTTGTGTGGGACTTTGAAGGGAGCTTCCCTGTCCAAAGCCGTCCTTCCTGTAAACTGTCGCTGTGGGTTTGTGTTGCAGACCGCGAGCTACAACCCCAAACGGCTGTGGCTGAACCTCCGGGATCCCTACATCCCCGACAAGGACAGCAACAAAACCCCGGAGTGGCAGAAGACGTGTCGGTATGACAGGAAGCTGTTCGGCCGCTACGGCTCAGCCTCGGGCGTCGACCCCGCGTCTCTGTGGCCGACATCCGAGGAGCTGGAGAAGATTATAGCGGAGGAAAAGGAGTGGCAGCCATCTTTGGAAGTCAGGCTGAGGAACATAGAGGCCAGAGAGAAGGAGGAGACGGAGAAGCGGCTCGCGAAGTAAGTCACAATACAACTGCTGTGATTGGTCAGTTTCTCTCCTGAATGTTTGTTTTCTGTGAAGGAGATTACAGCACGTGGCACAGTATTTGTATTTCCACCCTTCAAATTTCAGTCATAAGCTTCAATATGGAGTGAAAAGTAACAAGTTACATTTACTCACATTTACTCTGTCATTCATAAAACCCGAACTTTTACTTTTATTTCAGGACACTTTGTGTAAAATTTGTAAAATCAGTTAATAAGTAAGTACAATAATTAAGTAAAATAAAACAGCAGAAAAATGTCATTAATCCGTGTCCTGGATTAGTAATCAGGCCGTGTGGAGTTTAAAAACCAGTCAGGATTGTTCATGGTAAACAGATTCATCTCTTTGGAGATATTTGTCACATTTATCTGTGGTGTCTCTCTGTGCATTTTTTAAATGTATCGTTTGAAACTGGAAATGGAAACTGTAAGGTTCTGCTCCAAACCTTCCCACTGGGGAAGCACGGTGGTGGCAGCATCATGGTGTTGACCAACATGCACCACAGTGTTCAGATATTTCTAATTATAAAAGTAAAACCATTCATCCCATTGATGTTTGTTGCAATGTGACCAAAAATGAAAAGTCACATAATTTAAATGTAATATGTTTTGTCAGTTTTATGTGATGGAAGATTTAAAGGGGGAAAAAAAAGTCCGCTGTAGCTCTGATGTTGGCTCCAGTGGCTCCAGCTGTGTTTATTGGGCGGCGCCGGCTGATTTCTTTCATCTCTTCGCCACAGGGAGAAGCTCATAGCGGCAAACATGGCCAAGATGCCCAAGATGGTGGAAGACTGGCGCAGGGAAAAGCGCGAAGCCAAGCAGAAGCTGAAGGAGGAGAAGGAGCGGAAAGCCAAGCTGCTGGCCGAGGCGCAGGAGCGTTTCGGCTACAAAGTGGACCCGCGCAGCCCCAAGTTCCTGGAGATGGTGGCCGAGATAGAGAAGGAAGAGAAGAAAAAACGGAAACTGCTGAAGCGCAGACAGAAGGAGGCGCAGGCTGCAGCGCCCACTGCTGCAGCGCCCCCTGCTGCAGCGCCCCCTGCTGCCCAGCCCTAGAACTGGAGTTTTCAGCTACACATGCTGTCAGTTTTTAAGGTGGAAACAAGAACAACAAAAAACTCAATTCAGGTTTAATCCCTCATGGCAGGAATTATGTTTTTACAAATGTGTATAATACATTGGCGCCATGTTGCTACGTTTGTATTTATTGTGCTGTAAATTGGACTTTATAAACCAGTGCAGTCCTTCTTTAGTGATGGAAAATAACTTTCTTTCTGTTTTCACCATCTTCTCCTGTGTACAGATTTTAGAATAAAATATAATTCTTCCAAAACACCACTTTGTTTGAACTTTAAAGAAAGGAGATAAACACAAGCTAACTCACAGCATGTCAAATATTCTAATAAATCTAAAACGTACTGATGGTTTTCAAACTCATAGCTTTATCACATTTTCTGACAACCTTCAGATTTTTGTGTCATTGTAAAGTAGGATTTTTTTTTGTCTTTAAAAATATCTAAAAATATGGCTTGGATTTATATTCATCCTCTTTAGTCAATATTTGATAGAACCATCAATTAGAGCTGCTCTAATGTGGAAACCTTCTTCCACATGTTTACCCTGCATTTTATTAAGGTGTATCGGTGACCAACAGTTTCCCACAATGCATCACACTATTAAAAATGACACTTCGTCACTTTAATGATACCTGCTACAGTTTACAGAAGCAGATGTTCCCACTGATTCTTCCCTTCTCTTCAAGAAGAATACAGCACAACAATACGTTTGAATAAATCTTACAGTGTGTTTGACTCGTCTGAAATAAGTTCAATTAGTGAAGATTCATTGTCATTATAAACCGTAAAACCTCCTCCGTTAAATAAAATAACTTGCATATGTACACTCAGGTGTGTGTGTGTGTGTGTGTGTGTGTGTTCGCCTGTGGCAGGTAGTGAAAATCCCAGCTCTGCTGCTGTGTGTCTGAGCTGCGCTCCTCACAGTGACGGCACAAAAAACACCTTCATGAGTGAAACCCGACTGTCTGCTGTATTTAAAAGTCAAGTTTGCTGTAAATAAACTACAGGTTAGAAACGGTCCGTGGTCATTTCCGTCACATGTGGCTGTCTTCCTCCTCAGGGTCAGCCTTGAGTTTGGCCAGAGCAGCGTGGATCCTGAACAGAGTCCTGGACTCCATGGAATAGTCCTTGTAGTTGTGCCTGAGGGACACAAGAGCAGGTCCAGCTAGTTTGTGTTTGTAAAAAGAAATCCCTGCATCCTGCAAGTAAATCCTGATAGGCAGAAGTTAGTGTTACTCCCAGATAATTAATGTCATTTTAAATAGAGGAGTAAGTAGCTTATACTGTTGAGGAAGGAAATAAGATACAGATGTTCATTATATTGCAGCTTCACCCTGCTTTGCTCCTCAGTCAGTCACAGTAAAAGTTTAACCGAATATTTTCCATGTTTGGTATTTTTTTTTAAAATGGTAACGGAAAAATCTGACTTTTTTTTTTTTTTTGAAGATCAGCAAATAGCTAGTTGGTGTATTTCCATCCCCACCTGGTAGGAAATGTGTTTAGCATCTGAGCGGATCGGTTTGGAGTATCGACATGTATGAGTATTTGACACTGGCATCGGGCCCTATGTGGTACTTGGACACCACTAATTTTAATTAATGGAAAGTTTTCAAAGTACAAGAACATCGATAGTCAACAAATATAGATTATTGCAACAAAAATATTCTATATGTTCCAATAATTCAACAGCAGTAGGACAAGTGTTGCTTTTCTGTTTAAAATAAAATGAGTTGCATCCTGTTGTTCGTTCTTATGTCCAACATTTGCAGTAATACCATAAAACCATGTTATTTTTCAGGTTGTGTATGTCTGACTCACTTGGCTTTATGGAGTATCTTGATAGCCGCGTCTCTCCTGCCTTGGTCGATGTAAAGCAGACTGAGCTCCACCAGAGCGTTGGGCACCAGGTAGTGGTCAAACTTAATCTTCTTTTCACTAAAAACACAAAGAGAGCAGCACAGACAGTCTGGTGTAAACAAGTGTTTTAAACAGAGACTCTGGACCGTAAGGATTAAAGACATCATTGGTTATGTTGGGAGCAGAGTTTTCATGCATCCAGATACGCTGAACTTTGGTGCGTTCATGACGTTACTACTGGAAAACTTAATGTGGATTATTTACTTTATGGGCTCAGGAAGTTGGTCAGAGTTGATAGGAAGACAATAGAGGTTGAGAAAAGACTCAAGACTCAAAGAGTCGTCTTCCAGCAGGACAATGACCCTAAACATACGACAGGAGCTGTCAAAGTCCTGCCTGGGATCCTGTGATCCAGTCAGTGATGAGCCTGGACCCTTTCCAGTCAGTCTAGTCTGGTTTTTAGAAGAAAACAGAGCCTCTTTTTCTAAGGTTTTCTTCGTACAGAGGATCCAAACCCTCGGCTGTTGAGAAACAATTTCTTCCTGGAGGCATTGACTCTGTTGAAGTTATAAATTTGACCCAGTCGCTAATGTTTCTTTGTGACGTATGCAAAGGCCAGTTCATTGCTAAAAAGAAGCTAACCAGAAATCGCCTGCGCTGTAAACAACAGTCCTTAACTGTGAAGAGAGTCAACCAGACGGCTGTTTATGCTAATTCAATGTTTGGAAGCGTGTCTGACACAAACTGAACGGTTTCACTTCAGTCTGCTGCTAAAACTACAGGCAGGACACGATTCTAAAACAGCGAAAATTAACTTCAATGTTCGCAACTTCTTCTGTTCGCTGATTGGCCCGGTTGAAATTATACCAGAGGATCTAAATCAACGGGAGACGGAGCAGAGAAGTGAGATTAGAATAGAGCAGAATTGCGTAGGAAGGCAAGCGCCGGACATAAACCTGATAGAGACACTTTACTGATTTTTATTTCTTGGAGGAAAAACAAAAATCACGAGCTACTTTGAGTTGGTCAATATAAAATCCCAGTAAGATGGATTCAGGCTTGTAACTTACACGAGGTAGAAATGCTTTGGCAAGGCACTGCTGCTTTTAAAAGCATCACAAACATCCATGTCGGACGATGACGTCAGGCTAATATTTGCCAGGCAAACATTTACAGTGTGGGAAAATTCAAGCAGGGAAAAGCTGCTTTCGTTTCTTCGGAGTTCTCTTATCAAATAATCTGTAAAGATGTCAAAGAGAGTCGCTCTGGTTCTGACGGTGAGAATCCGACCTGAGCCCACCTGGAGCAGACCTTGTTGAAACATTCCTCAGCAGCCTGCAGGACGCCCTGGTTCTTAAAGCACAAACCCTTCAGCATGTGGATCAAGCAGCGATCGTCCATCAGGTAGTCGTGCTCTGCAAAACAAACGGGAACATATAACCAAAAACGGTACTCAAGGGAAATCAGGACTACTTTTAACACGTTTACTCAAGTAAAAGCAAAAAGTAGCAGTACAGGAAATTAGAAAAAGTATTTGGTAAAAAGTCTCAAGTACTGAGTAACTGATCATCTTATTAGTCATTTGGTATTTAAACATTACATCATTACAACAAAATATAAAGATAAGTGGAAATTTTGTTTTTCTAAGGATGAAAATGATAATAATTCTTAAAACGTAAAAAAAAAATTGGGCAAGATAATTTCGTTTTCCAAATCTGTTCTTTTAATAGGTGTGTGTCTGCATCTGGTGATTTTTTTGGTTAAAATCTAGACATTTTACTCAAGAGTAAAAATACTTCATAATAAAGTAACTCAAGTAAAAGTAAAAAAGTACAGCATAGTAAAAATACTCCTAAAAGTACTTTTTTTTTTCTTCCAAAAAAGTTATCAATGTAAATGTAATTGAGTAAATGTAACTACCCAAACACTCAATAACTAAAAATCGTGTGACAAGCTGCGATACCGGGAGATTCCAGCAGAGTGCGCTCTGCCTCCACCAGAGTCTGCATCATCCCATCGGTCAGCTCTGGCCGCCTGCTGATCATGCTGAAGCCGTTCCACATGTACATCATCTCCTGTGATTGGCAGGCGTGATGTGAGCCAAACAGAATCCTCCTGGTTCTCTGGTCCTTCTCATGCTGTCTTGACTCACCAGAACCGGCGCCGGCAGCCTGACCGGGTTGGAAGACTTGTAGCGTCGGGCTTTACGGATCGCAAACTTTTCCGTCGGAGGAGACTTTCCTGCTATCTTCTGCTTGAGGGTTGGAACTTGTCTGAAGAAAAGGGAAGGAGGTCGAAACAGATTTAGAATCGAAATTTTACTTTAGATTGGGGAGAAAGAAAAAAAAATTATGTAGGCATTTTCTGCCATGAAAACAACGATAGACCAACAGGAAGTCATAATTTCAACTTTCAACGTCATATTTTTGAGTTTTAAAATAATCACGAGATAGGAAAAAAAATTTGATTTTCAAGGTCATAATTCTAAGATTCGAGATCATCATTTTGAGACACAAAGTCACACTATTTATCTAAGGAGGCATTCTCCAGGTTCTCCTGATCATAACTTTGATCAGGAGAACCTGATCAAAGTTATGAAAGGCCCAGCACGTCTGCTGGGCCTTTTCTGTAACCTTTCAAAACTTTTGCGTTTAGTCACAATAGGTTCTGATCCATTCATGCGCATTACTGAATATTGAAAGTTTCTTATGGTGACTATCGCACTTTTTGTTATAATATCAGGCTTTCCTGAGTTTTTTGTAAATATCTCGTTGTGAACATCTGAAGTTTTATACATCTTCCTTTAGTATAGAAATGCACCACAAACCTATAAACAGAAACTTTACATTTGTAGAAAGAAAGAAACAACACATTCAAACTATTAAGACTATTTCTGAGTTATTATCATGAGGTAATAAAATCATCTGACAGTTTTGGTTGTGTCTCTTTTGTGTTGGTCTGAATGGTTATTAAAGGGTGGTTTTGGTGTGCAGTTCCATCTCAAACTTACACAAACAGACATAAACATGCAGTGAATAAAATGATTTTCATTCAATTTTTTTGCACCAAAGCGGTAATAATAATAATAATAATAATAATAATAGTAAACACATTTTCACTGAGGATCTTTAAATGTGTGTATGTTCAAAATTTTAAATTGACATTTGTGACAGTATGCAAAATACTGTATTGCGAGGGAACACGAAAGATTTTGAGGTAATGCAAAAGAAACATTTTTCCTCATGTGGGGTTCCGTAGAAAACAAATGCAAACCACACTTCTCTTTTTTTTTAATCAAAAAATAAAAATCTCCCTCATCTCAGTGGATGTCTTTCATCTCTGAACTTTGATTGTACGTTCACTGTTCAGTCTTTCCAACAACAAAAAAGAACAGAACCCTGACCTGAAGAGCTCCACCTCGTTCTCTCCAAAAGGCCGCGCCTCTTCCTCCGGCAGCATGCTGAGGTAAGCAGCTTTCATGTACACATACATGGCCTGGAAGAGCAGCACGGAAGAAAATAAAAAATTAAAATAATCTATTTCTCAACAAACATTTGAAACCTCTCCTGTCCAGAGTCGGACACCTTGGACCAGCGGCTCTCCTGGCTCAGCAGGTCTGCGTAGAAGTAGGCCATCTTCCAGGCGCGCTTGTAGGTGAAGCACCACATCAGCTCCCAGTAGCACATGTGGTGGAACTGCTTCCACGTCTGCTGGGCCTTACAGCCGTCTTCAAACAGCGCCACCGCCTGGCAGCACGGCACCACAAAGGAGAGCAAAGAGGAAGCAGCAGCTAACTGTACTTATTAAACATTAACACTGAGACTCTGTAAATAGGGGAGGGCAGCAACATCACCATAGTTACCTTTCGAACCCAAGAGAAAAGGCTGCATTCACACATCGTGTGATCAGTCGACAAAATGGGCAATTAGAAACAAACCTCATCGATGTTTCCTTTAATCTCTTCCATTCTGCCGGCGAAGAAGAGGAATATTGCACCCTGTGTGAAGAGAAGGAGGGGAAATGACACGTGATGCAACTGTAGCTACTGGTTTGTTTGACTGTTAGATCCACATCAGTCCTGAAGGATGTAACAATCTTTCTTCACTGTGTTTGATCAAGACGTTTTCACTCAGCCACAGCACCAACTGCGTCACAGTTCAGTTTGCTCTGTGGGATGGGCTGGCAGGTGGAGACGAGGTGGACTAGGAAACACAGCTTGTCAATTCACAAGATAGACAGAGAGAGAGATATGTTATGGCTTTGGATCTTTTATTATAGTTGAGTTTTATTTCATCGTGACTTTTTGTTTGTCTAATTCAGTTAGCTTCAATGAGTTTTCACAGCGTTTGCTAGTTGTTATTTTCTAAACGTTGCTTAGTTTCAGTTTAGTTTAGAAGTTACGTTATAGGTGGAGAATTCAAAAGGCTTGTATTGTATTGTGACATGTTTATATCGATGGGATAATGAACGCTCAACAAAAGACATCAAAACAATTCTTGTCGAACAACCATCTGACTGGTGTTTTATCCCAACTTTTGCCGTCGCCGTTTTACAGACTAGCGTAAAAGTACAGAGAGCCGTCATAAGATGTTTGCGTGGGGAAAAAGCAATAGATTGATAAACACAAGAATGAAGTGTATTATTTCTTGAATTTCAGTATGTTTTAGTTAATTTTATAAATGGATGATATAGTCTAGTGAGGTTTTCCATTATAATTGCCATTTTACCATCAAGGTATAAGCCGCTCATAAAATGGAAGATGCTGGAAAAACTTGCAGTGCAGTCAGCAGTGAAGTGAGTCTAACACTCAGCATGGAATGAAAAAGTGCCGACCGAGAAAGAAGCACCTTCTACTCCAAGGAATTTTCATCGCCTCGTATGAACAAGCCGAGTTTCTTCTGGAGAAAATAAACATGATCGCATGAGACAGAGATGAGCTGCTAGGACATAGTGACAAAATTTATGTTTGGAGGAGTCGAGGTGAGAACAGTTCAGCATGCTAGCATTAGCATCAGGCTACAAGTCTATTCCGCTGAGCATTAGAAAAGTTGAGTATAATCCTGATTAGAAATTTGAATGCTTTTGATATCAGAGGTGGTAGAGTTAATTAAATGAGCTAAATTTCACACATTTTCAAAGAGCTTGAGGTGGGAGCCAATCCAGAAGTTTAGTGTTAGCCTGGTCACCTAGCATAGCAATTAGCCACTGGATTTCCAGCTTCCAATTGGAACACAGTTAGAACATTGATAACATTTCAAATTTTTAGTTTCAACATTTCAAGGTACATGGATCAGTGTCTTTTAACTCAATTTGCCAAGACGTTTTTGGAGATTTAAAAAAAAAAAAAGCTAATCTTTTAGCATCAAGTCTTACCCGTGGGTATCGGAGCCGGAAAGGTTTCAGCAGTCGCTCGGCCTCAGAAACCTCTCCCTCCCCCGTTCCTGAGCAGATACAAACAGAAAAATGAAGCCAAACGGAAACATTAACATTAATGCTTAATGAAATCATCACACAAATCTGGCGGCAAAAACTACCGAGGACAAATGTGAGGAAGGTGTGGTAGCAGAGCAGCAGCAGGGCACACAACATGGAGCGCAGGTTCATTCCTGTGGCTCCGTCACAGAGCAGAGAGAGGCCGTATTCCTACAACAGAACAAATGAGGAAAACGTCTACTGGGCTGTGAGATTCTGCTGAGTCAATGGATCTATGGCAGAAATGATAATCGTCACACCTTGTCACTGGAGAAACCCGCAAACTCCAGCATTTTAAGAATACGAGGAGGAAACAGAGACAGAGTCTGAAAGAAAAGGAAATCTGATTAGTACAAGAGCACAATTGGATTAAATGTATTGAAATATATATATATATATATGTATATAAATAATCCTTGTAAAAATTAATATACCATTAATTATTTTTAGCATTACATATTTTGGAACAGGAGTGTCAAACTTCCTTTAATTTCAATCATGAAAGTCTTTAAAGGGCCAGTTAGAGAATATATAGATAAAACTACATCTTAACAAACTGTTCAAATATTATATCTTTCTTTGCATTTGAAGAGTACTTCCAATTTACTAATCTTTAATATGTTTTCACGTTGATGCAATTTGGCAGAATACAAAAAACCAAAAAAAAAACCTGAGTTGATGTGACTGATAAAATAACATGTAAGCACATAAGTGTTACCTTGAAGCTCTATTTCATCAAAAATATTTATGGAGGGTTAGTTTTGAAACTTCCAGAATCGAACTTGAAAATAAAGTTTTTATTTTCATGTGTTTAACAATCTTGTATACAGTGGATAAGGAGTTACTTCATTATTTTTTACAGCAATGTTTTCATTTATTTATATTTTGTCAAGTGTAATGGATAGATGGGCCCAAGTGAGTTTTTAAGTAAAAGTCAACAAATGTTTGTAGTCCTGCTTGCTATTAATTTAAAGTGACAGCAAAAAGCACAGATAATTTAAGTTTTCCAGTTTCAGAAATAATTCATTTGTCTTTCATAAAAGTTCATCAGGATGTCAACATGATGACATTCAGGAAGTCAGTAAAGATATTTCAAGCCTGGAGTCATGTGCTCATGCTTTATTGTTGCAGTTAAAAACGTCAAACAGATTTGTACGTGTATTTGTGAATTATGGCCAAACATCTTGATTTTGTCTACTGTGTCCAGAGAAGATCGCTCCTTAGTCAAACAACGTGGCTTGTTTGAGAGAAGGTGGAGTTTAGAAAGCCTAATCGTTGTTTGTTTAAAAACCAAAGAGTTTCATCTGAACACGCTTATGAACAAGGAAATGGATTTATGACTCTTCACAGATTGATGGGCTCAGACCATTGTGGAAGTCTTTCTGCCTCAGCATGTTAATATACAAATGAATGATGTAAACAAACAGCCAAAACACCAAAGTGTTGATAATTACTTCATGATTAACTAATCATTAGTTAATGACAAGTTAATGATTAGTTAATGATCATCAACTTGATTAGTTAGTCATTAACTAATCATGTGTAGATTAGTTAATGATTAATTATTATTAGTTAATCATTAGTTAATGATTAGTTAATGAGTAACTAATCATGAGTAGTTATGATTAGTTAGTGATTAACTACTCATTAGTTAACAAGTGGAAAACCATTAACTAATCATTACTTAATGATTAGCTCATCATTAACTAGTCATTACTTCATGATTGGAGCATCATTAATTAACTAATCATTAAGTAATGATTAGTTAATCAAGTGAATGTGGTGAGCTAACATCATCTAGCAGATAACTATGGTGATTTAGCTGCCTAAGAGGAAAATGTAACATTCTGTTTTCTTATCTGAAGTTGTACTTCATTTAAAGAACAAATCAAGACCAGATTTTTTTAAACGGTGGAGGGTTTTAAAAGAAAAAGAAAAACAATATTGTTATTTTTTAGTTATCTGTGCATACTTTGTACCATACCAAGTTAAACGCTCCCACTCCGAAGGAAATGCCTCCCTCCAGGTGAATGTGGCTCGGTCCTTTGACACAGCTGTAAGATTTGATGAAGTTGTGCAGATCTCTGGGTCATGAAAGAAAAGTGAAGGAACTGCTTAGCAACAAACATCTGAATGAAATAATCACACGTCTATGTTACGAAACAAATCTTCATATTAAAATCAGCATAAAAAAATGATGCATAAAAACACCTAAGATCCAGAAACAAGCTGAAGTGAATTGTAGTTAATTTCCTCTATGGAGGAAAAAAATAAGATCAGTTCTTTTTCTGAAATCTTCAGTCAGAGGAAGAGGAGCTTACAGTGGTTAAAAACTGACCTCTCACCTTCATACGTAACATAAACACATCTCAACACAAAATGAGCCAACAGTGGACAAGTATTCAGCATTTATTCTTTCGTCCTTCATGTGATGAAACAACACAAATTAATGTTGTGTTCTGAGATAGAAGTGAAATTATATTTGTTTGCTAAATATCTTACGACTGTACAGCTAAATCCTTAAACAGATTCAGTCGGATTTAAGGTAATGATTTTTATTTGTAAAAAGATAATATATAAATTTATGTACAATTTATATATATATATTGTCTTTGTGTTGATCTATCTCTGTTTTTGCTTGTAAAATGATCAAATCTGGAAAAAGGTTCAAAGTGTTCTTGTACAATGCAATGCAGCAGCCATGCTGGTGAATTAGTACGTCTGTCTTCAATAAAGTATATGGCTGTTGTTTGTCAACAACTACAGAAATTAAACTTTAGAAAGCATATAGAGTAAAAACATTCCCTTTTTTGAATAAGTACTTACTTGTAAATCATGTAACTGTTTCTTACTTTGATCCCACCTTTGATAAAACTCACCATGCTCTCATCCTGAAGGAACACAAACAAGAGACATTTTATAAAACACAAGTGCACAGATTTACACTAAAGTAAATGGATAAAGTTTGGTTTCTGAAGCAGCCAGCTTTAACTTTAGCTGTCATGTCGCCGTATTTGTATTTATTGTCTGTTTTAATAATTGAGGCAACTTTAGTTTACCTGGAGGAAAGTGAGAGCAGCTCGTTGGAGTTGGCACTCTGCATAACACACCTCCGCATGGAGCTGCACTGCAGAAACACACACCAACACACACATCCAGCAAAATGTGAAATAACTGCTCTAACACCATCCGCCATCAACAAAACCGGATGCGTCATTTTCTCCTTTAACGACTTGAAATATTCGAACCACGTAGCACGTAGAATGTAACAGGATGAGCAAATCCTCCTCAGTAATGTGTAACAGCTGCATCTTTTACCTTCAGATAGAGACTCTCCCACTGACTTGTTTGCCAAACCCTGGGATTTCCGTCGAAACCTGCAATGTTGTAAAAGAAAAGAAAACATTCAACGTACAGAAATGTTACATCATGAAGGATTCAAATCTGAGCTGATATATTCTCCATCAATCATTACAATCAGGGTCAGGTTGGGATCAGCAACATGTTTTGTTCCCCTATCTAAAATGGCATCATTTGTTTGACAACAGGCTATAAATTTAAACCACTTTAAACTTACAGTTCAGATTATAACCAGTTTAAAACATAGTTTCTACAGATGCTTCATTTAAAGGTACAGTATAACTTGTATAAAATGAGTTATATTTTTTACATATTTGTTAAAGTTGTGAGATCATTTGTGAAACGTTTAATCTTTTCCTCCTCCTCCCTCAGCTGTTATTGCCATCTCAAGAAGGTCCTGGATAAAAACAACCAATCAGATCCAGGAGGAGGGGCTTAGTGCTGTCAATCAACTTTGTGAACTGCTGGTCAATATGCTAGTAGCAGAAAAACAGGAAAACTGTTCATCTGTTGCCATCAGTGGCTATGCTAGTTAGCCATAGACACTGCTAGCTGCATTGTACCAGAGAGAAAGGAGGAGGGATAAACAGCACAATGTGGAGGATGATGGACAGTGATGAGCCTCTCCTCCTCGCTCTGATTGGCTGTCTCTTACATAGGAGTTCTTTCTGGATTATCCGTCTCACTGTAAAAAATGTTTTTTTTAAATAAAAGTTACATACTACAGCTGTAAAGAAATGGGAGTGCAGTAGCCATTGTGCCTCAAGGTAAGAATGTTGGTTTGAAGATGATCAAAACGGACAAAGACAGCTTGAATGCAGGTTCAGGTTCAGAGCTGTGAGACATTTCTCTCTCTTCACTGGACAAACTGCTGATGAAGTTTCAATCTAAATACAGTTCTATGACTAGCCAACATTTACCTCTGCTCCTCTGTATTTTTTTGCTAGTGGCTTCTTACTTTTTCTAATAGACAGATTAACCAACAATTTATGCTTATCTCAACAGGGCAATTGTGGCTCCATGCATGCAAATACAAGTTTGCATGTATGGTCAGAGCAAAGCAATGAATGTAATTGCACCTCTATGCTACAGCGCTGAGCAAAACAGAGAAATAAAAGGAGCATTGTAACGTTGTGCATGTGTTTGGATGAACCAGGCTGACCTCTGACAGACCTCCTGGGCGCTCTTCATGGTGTTCCCCGCGTTGGTGATGTCGTCGTGCTGAAAGGTCATCATGGCCTGCATCTCCAGCACCGTGGCGTAGATCAGAGCGTGGTACATGCTCTCCTGGACTCTAAAGAAACGGGAGCAAACGAGGATCTCGGGATCAACATCCTCCACCTCAGGCTGTGAGCAAACTCAGCTCGGCTCAGCCGCATTTTCCTGTGGAGGCCAGATAAGAGGCCAGGTATCTTTCCCCTCGTTATTCCTTTCTATCCGCTCCGTCTTGTGCAACGTGTTTGCATTGCACGGCTGACGCTCCGCAGCCCTGTTGAGTCAGTCGGGCCTTGGGCGTCAGCTTCAGCAAACACACGATATCCTGGAGACCTAAAGCCCGTCGGCCGGGCCCCTGAGTTTCACGGCTCATGCCACAAAAAAACAGAAAGAGTCTGAAGTCGGCAACAGAAGCTGAATACTTGCTGACATCATGCTGTGAACACACTACCACGGGGTTTAGATGTGGCTTTTGTTTTTTTACAGTGAAAGCCAGCCGACGGGGGACCTGAGCGTAGATTGGCGTTACCTTGGCCGCAGCCTCTCCAGGCTCTCGTTGAAGTGGTTGTTAAGGAAGAGATCCAGGGCCTCCATGCACTCATCCAGACACACTTTCAGGGTCATCTCAGAGGAACTGCAGCACAAATGGGTGCAAAGATGAACAAGAGAGATATGACTGAAGTGAGAAGGGGGAGGAGGGCGGTGCTGGTGCAGCAGTATATGCTCTCATAATAAACCTGCAGGACGGCAGGTTTATTCAGCGCTGTCATAATAAACAATAAATCAATTTGTCACATGAAAAATTTAATCGAAAGAACTTTTTTTTACAACAATTGTCAAAGAAACTCTTCCCTTTAATATCGTTGACGTATGATATTCACTTCAGTGCAAAAATACTTTATTGATTATGGAGGAAAATTAAATTGAAGTTCATATTTGATCATTTTCTGCAAACGGTTGTTGGTGTTGATGCTGATAGATGTGTGCAGGAAGGAGCTCCTGTAGCAGTCAGTATTACAGCGAATCTGAAGAAGTCTCTGACTGAAGGCACGGTTGTTTTCTCATAAGAAGGAAGTCTGTAATTTCCTTGAACGAATGTGTTAGCTTTGGTTGTCAGGGAAACGATTATCAGGACACTTTGTTAGGATAGATTCAAAAAGTTCAGAACTATGTCACAAATGTTTTGGGATTTCATTACAAAATAATATTTTTTGTATTTTTAATGTGGAGTCACAAAACAAAGAAGTAATATGATCTGAACAATGAGGATTAAATTAGGATTGAACCATTTTATCTAATTTAAAATCAAAAATGTTCATATTGATCTACCAAAAATGAAATTGTTATGAGAATCTTACTTAAAAAAGAATAACAAATTGTTGCAATAAAGTAATAAACAATAGAGATTTACTATCATTGTTCAGTTTCTGAAATCTTTGGGGAACATTTGAAAATAGGTAAAAAAAAAAGCATCATCTTTAGCTTTTACATCTACATTCAGAGTGGAATGTCAGTCTTTTGAGCCACTTTAGCTTGGGAGCCCTTAGCAGCACCTTTGATCGGTTATATCGAATATAGGTATAACCGAACCGAGCATGCGGTACTTTAAAGTACCGCATAACCCAAACACGCAGGGTCGCATGCAAATAAAGTAATGATGTGTTAAAACACATGTATTATCAATTCTCTCCAACTCTCTTCTCTTTCCTTCCTGGCTTGTTCCTTTTTGTAAACACTTTGTGCTCCACTAACTAAAGGGACAAACCAGTTCTTATTTCCTGGAACAGCAACTCCGTTTTCTCTCTCGTTTCTAATAGTTTAATGAATCGGTATGTAAGATCATGAGGACGGAAAAGCTTTCCTGTTGTTTCTTGGCACAGATGCCAGTAATGATTGTCTCTGTATGTCGTCCAAAAGGAGGGTCTTTCCCAAAGCTTTCTTTGAACACAAGAAAGTTGTCAGCGAAATCAAGAGCGCAGGAAACTTCAAAAACCCTTTCCACCCCCAAGCCTTCCAAAAGTCTTTCTTTCCTTCTCCAGTGAAGTCTGAACTTACTTTCCCGCAGCATTTGGGTCTTTCCCATTGGACATGTTCCCTCTGCGGGCGGCGCGCCGCGAACACCTGTTAGGAGCCCAGCAGCAGATCCTGTCCGCATGCAGGAAGTTACGCCGATCCGACTAGACGCGCAGCTCTGAGGGTGACATGGAAACAGGTTTCCTCTCGATCAAATTCTGGCAGAGCGTTCAGAGGTGAAGGCACGCGCTCATCGGCGCGGATCTTACTGTTGGAGCATGCGCATTAGCGGCGCGCTGACTCCTCCTCTCTGACTCTGTTGACACACACGCACGCACGCGCGCGCACACAGACAGGAGCATCAGGCGTTCATCCAAATTAATGAGAACATTTCAACAAAAAAAACAAACATGGAATTTATGCTTTAATATTAGAATCAACTGAGTAAAAAATAAAATTTACATTTCTATTATCTTTCTTTTAGTAAAATAATTTTGCACATTTCATTCTTGTTGGGATAATTGAATTGGTTGAAGTGAAGTTGTAATAATACATGTAAGAAAGCTGACGCAGCTTCTGACGCCTAAATAAACAACGAGGCGCTCGGCGGTTCAAATGTAATGTCGAACTGCAAACACTTGAAGGCGATGTTGTCACATCTATGCGATGAGAGACGAGGCTGTGTGAAGAACTGATACTGACTCAGTCCATACTTTTCATTTTAGTTTTTAAAACGAGGTGGAATTAAATAACACACGTTTCTGAGAAGCGATAGAATAGAGCAAGGACGTCAAACTCAGTTCATTGTGAGCCATATATCAACAATCTGAATATTCTTAATGGGCTAGTTGTACTAAAATGCATTGATAAAACCCATTAAACAGTAAAATATTAATGAATATCTGTGATTGTATTTTGTGACTATTTTGTGTTTTTTTAATCAAAATCCCAGATTTGGTGGTGCTAATTTAGAAATATTTGTAAGGCTTTTTTAGGATATTTGCGCTAATGTATGATGTTTAATGTGGTTTTGTCATGGACATCAAGTAAGGCTGAGGCAGCAGTCATTTAAGCCCAGTGTCTTTGACCAACATTGAGAAAATTTTGCAATGAAATCAGAAAGAAATGTGGGGATATGTTGATTTTGTGGGAATTTTGTGGACTTGTGAAAAAAAAGGAGGAACTTATTGATGTAATTTGGAGTCCTGGTAAAAAATAAATATACTAAGTAGATTAGCATACTTGAAGCTACGCTAATCATCAGTATACTTAAAGTGTCTTATTTTGGAACAACTAATTTTTCACTTAGTGTATTTTAAAAGTAATTAAATTGTATAAAATCACAATTTAAAGTGCACTGAGTATACTGAAACATGCTTTTTTGGAACAGCTAAAGTTATACTTTGCATACTTTAAGTATACGGCTATTTATGTAGATTAGCATAATATATACTTATATATGTATTTATATACTATATATAGTTAATATATACTAATATTAAGTGTGCTATTTCTGTGATCAAGTTACATTTAAAATATATGTAGAATGTATTCTAAGCATTGGATATTTATTAGTAGTGTGACTACAGTATGTTCCAATTAGACTTTTGGTTTACTTTAATTGCTAATGAAGCACTCTTCTTAGTTTCTTTATGTCTTATTATTGTGGTTTTCCACTTTGTACATTTGTGATAACAGAATAAAAACAAACTTTGGCTTAATACTGGGAGGACTGGAGCCTGATATGAGTTTGGAGGAGGTGTTTTTGCTTTCCTTCTGAAACTCCCTGAACCAGGATTCTGGTCCAAGGCCATAGGTGTTTCATTGTAAGAAGTCTGAGAGAAACTCCCTGAGATGCCGAAAGGAAAATGGGAGAAGTCATAGACTTCACTTCTTCCTCTACTTCTCTCTCTCTGGCTTCCTCTCTGAGAATCAATGCTTTTCTTTTTATGCTGATATTCTAATTAAATATCTAAAGGACAAACAGGACAAACGATTGAGCAGGACAAACTGACTCAGTATTTCATTAATTATCAAAAGAATATTTTATTTACACATTACATGCTTCATACACTCTACAGTACTGCAAACACATCGGCTGCCAGAACACAGAAGCATCAATTACAATACATGTTCCAGGTGAAAAAATTACATTGTGTATTCAATATAGTCACATTTTCAATAATACATTGCCAATATACAAGAGAATTGTACAAATTGTCAATACATTCAAAGTTTACAGACAACATGCTTATAAAAACTAGCACAATAAAACAACAGGTATAATTTAGAGGAAATGTGAAAACGGTTTCACCAAGCACAGAGTATTGTTTTAATACAATGTCATAGTATTCCAGTATTACTGCAGACAAACTGACAGTTCTCCCTCTTAACAGTGAGGATCAACGACAGAACATTCCCATTCACTGGACCAATGCACTTTACAGAAACCTGCAAAAAAAGAATCAAACAGTAGAGGAATTAAACAGAGAAAACACTTGTATTTAAGAGTACAGAAAAACTGCAAATAAAAAAATAATAATTATAATTTTAAGACGTGAACTTGTGTATGTGGCATCATCAGAACTTGTGATGACTGGGACCAGATGCCGGATGTCGTTTTTGCCTGTTTATGTGTATTAAACACTTAGTGTTGGTAACACACCAGTTTTTGCTGTTAAATCTGTGGCCAGCTGCTCAGTGTAAAAAAAAATTCTTCCACCATGAAGACGATGTGGAGGTTCATCCTCAGAGCTGGTTGGTGATCTGGTGGAGCCAGAGCCTCTTCTGAGACAGAAAAGTCTTTAGGTTTTCTAATACCTGATCCCTGACTTCCTCTTTCATCTTCATTTGCTTAGACTGCAAAAAATATAAAAAACAGTGATAAACGAGTTATAGCAGCAGCCTCACAATGTCAAAGTCTGTTTGGCACACTGAGCTTAATTAAAACCAGGTTAAGTTTATGAAGAAAACTATATTAAGTTGCAACAAACAGAGCCTTTATGCAGTTATAATATGAAACTGAATGATTGTTATAGTAATAATCATGAAAGTCACAATAAAATGGATAAAATACCCATTTCTGAAACAAACACAAGGCAGAAGAGAGCGATTATTTTTCTGAGATTATGTGTCTTATGTTAGGACGGCAAAAGTTTTAATACATATCTAAAATCTTTTTTTTTAAGTTACCTGCTCCAGCGTTAAGCAGATGTTCGGTGTGAGAGTTCACTGCTGGGAGGAGATTGAGCAGCTCTGTCTGTGCATGGACCTTACCACAGGGGCCACGTTTCATTGGCCAATGCCCATTTCACATCACAGTGCAGCTACCACGTGCTTGACCGTCTCACAAACACAAGCTACAGTAGTAAACACATGCTAATGTACATTGTTGTCTAGCAGACAGGCAGAAAGTTTTTGTCAGGACTCAAAAAAGAATGGTTCTCCATCAGTGGGGTATCTTTACAGGCGATGTCAGGTATCCTGATCGTGTTTGTGGAACTAAAATTTACAGATTTCCAAAATCTGAAACGGAAAGCCTTGCTTGGATCAAAGCTTGTGCACGACCGCATTGGCAGCTCAATCGTCGTAGGATCAATAAGAACAAAGGATTGTCTGCTTGTGTAAGTATTATTGCTTTGCTTTCTTTCTGTTTAGTGAATCAGTCTTACATTAGCTGAACAAGTCAATATACAATGTGCACCGTATCTGTCATACTTTAAAGATTTTATTTTATCTGAAAAGGCTTTTTACTAAACTATAATTGTGTTAGCCCCGCTAGCACAGAGTACCGTGTATCAGGCCTAGGCATTTTAACGATAACCTTTTTAATATTTTCATAGGCATATCAACATACAGGAAGATTTGCTCCAACTGTCCCATGGTTTACATGTAACAAGACTGGGAAGATGGTATCCACAACTTCAACGATCATATATTTGTGTCTGGTACTGAGGAATGCATTTCAGGTTAGTTGGAGTTTTAAATTATTGTTTAATATTTTGCTGCCTGGGCGGTGCGCAGCAATGAGGAGACACTAGGGGAACAGTATATGATGTGGGAAGACGGATCAATGTAACATGTGCAGCAAGAAGAGAAACATCCAGAGCTGCAGGTGGTGCATCAAGGACATAGCTACAAAGAAATATTGTCTGCGCCTCTTTGGATGAAGGAGCCGCTCCACGGACAGAGGCCCCAGTAGCAGGGCAGGGATCCCCTCTGAGCACCAACACTGTTTGGAAGAACGGGACGGCTCTGAACTTCGTAAGGAATCCACCCAGTTATGCTCTACCTTTTAAACACACAAACCTTTTAAATGTCATTTTCTTGTCTTGTTTTAGTTTAATTTGACTGATTAATTTTATTAAGAAAAAAGTGAAAATGTAAAAAATAAATTTCTGTGTAAGCTCGCAATGCCATGTTTCAAATGCTTTAAGTGTCAATAAACTATTTTGAAAGAAAGAAAAAAAAACTAGAACTACATGTAAGTTTTAATGTCATGACCGTTTATTCACATTTTCTCATTACACCACATCTTTCTCTGTTCAGCGCTTGCACTTTGACTTTAGGTCAAAGACTTAAGACTTGCAAAACTCTGAGTTGGTCCCACCAAGTTAATTCACTTCCAGAGGAGGTCTTGGAAGTCTTCGGGGATGGAGGCACGCAATTCGAGTGCAGCTCAATTCCTCTGCCGCCCATAATTGCTCATATCAGCAAGGAAAGTTTGTATAGTGCTTTTCACAAACATAAAATCAAAAAGAGCTTAACAAAAGTAATCGACCGTAGTAAAATCATAAAAGCCTGTTTAAACAGCCAACAGTATAATAGCAGTACCGATAAAACTTCTACATCTTGAAGTCTGTCTGTTACAGCCTTACGTTAGCTGAACAGATCAATATGCAATGTGTACAGGCTTGTACACACTGAGTACTTCAGTGTGTACATACAGTGTGTACATCTTTAATGTATGTCATATCTGACATACATTAAAGATTTTATTTGACCTGAAAAGGCTTTTTACTAAACTGTAATCGTATTAACCACTCTAATCGTGCTAGCCACGGAGTACTGTGTATCAGGCCTAGGCACATTCGAACATTTGCCAACAGAAATCACCTTCAAAACCATGAATGTCCGACTTACCCAGCCTTGCAAGAACAATAGGCATCAGTGATCTTGTCCACAGCTATATTTATGCTGAGGGTGAGAGGATCTGCTGTTTTCCTCATCAACCGGTAGCTTTTCGCTGTAAGGCACACAATCTTGGAGGCATTGCGTGGCTAAAACACCTTGATGTCGTCCAAAAAAGACGACATGAACTTGTTGGTTCCCCTGTTCATTGTCGTGGCTGATATTTTGTGATAATCTGGCAGAAATGCTAAACAAATCGATTCAGAAATACTCTGCAGAGTCAGTCGACTCCATGTTAACTAAACCCGAGACATGTAGTGACGAGGGGCGTTTCTGGGCGGAGGCACGCAAGGTCCATTGGACTGAACCATTATTTATAAAAAGGAGGAATTGGTGTGCTGTATGGGGTTGAACAAAACTTGAGGGACAGGATTAAAGAGCGCTATTTTATAATTTATGTATTTTTCTCATATTTCTTTTATTTTGGTTAAAGTAGACCTAAAAATGTTTATAATAGTACAAATGACTTGCAGTTACTGTCTATTTTTATTTATTTTCATTGAAAAATAAACATTGCTCAGTGGGGACATGCTCATTTGGTTGACCTCTACACTTCCAACAACCCATAACATTTTTCCAAAACATCATTTTTAAAATATATTTGCACATGACATTACCAAAACACATGGACATTTCCATTTCTTGATTTTCTAAAAAAAAATGTTTGCATTATATGAAACTCTTTGAGATAAACCTGTGGGACACAAAAGGGACCGAATTCGGAGACTCACCCAATTGCAAGATCTGTACCATGATCAAGACGAAAAGTTAAAATATCTGCAAGCTACTGGTACAACAACTGAGTTTTGTTGTGTTCAGCCGGTACCATTCATAAGGAGGTTTTTCATTTTCCTGCTCATATCAAGGCGACAGCGGACCGGAGCCAAAACGTAGCCACTACAGCCAACACACGGTTTGTAGCTACCTGCTATTTCAAAGCTTGAGGATATGTCAGATCCAGCCTCAGAAATGGGAAGACGGTGGTTAACAGGGAGCATGTGCTTCGTTCAGTGGAAATAATTTGTTGGAGGAAAATAATGCGGAAGGAAATCCACTGATACGGGAACAATCTGAGAACAGAGGCATTGATTCGACACAAGGTAAGTCAATGTGTGTATGTTGATATATGCGTTTGTGTTATACAGAGCGTGAAATTAAATGTCATCCACCTTAAATGTAGTAAAAACCAGACAGATATGTCTCCAAACTGCTCACCTGGATGAGAGCAGCAGGGTCAGGTGAAGCGGCTAACGAGGCTTTTCATTCTCTCCACTACTGTGACAAAAACGACTCATTCCTCACGGCTCCATCAGCTGCTGCTGAATATTGAAATCCGAAGCAAGCAAAGAAAAAATCCGGCATCTTTTAGTTCACGGCTTGTTTGTATCTTCCATCACTTCCGTGTTGCAGTGAGTTTCAAACGTTGCGCCTTCATTGTTCTTCTCTGCCTTGCACTTCTGTCCACGCCCTCGGCCAATCAATGAACAGCAGCGAAGCTTACGTCACCAGGGCTGGCCGGCTGGCCCTGCTCTGAAGCAGGACCTAAAAAAGCAGCGCCAGCCCGGTTTAAAAGGCCGGTGGAACAGCCGAGCCGGGCGGGCCGGTGGAAAAGAGGCAATACAGTCGGAGCGATACCGGGCACGGTAATCTAAGACGTACCGAGGGCAGCAACGCTTCAGCCTGAAAATTACCAAAACCGAGCAACACAATCCAAACCACACAGGTAGCCGGTGTTACGTCAATCCGCGTTTCCCCATTAGTTACGGTTCCCCCAGCGTCTTCATGCCGCTCCGGCGCTCCCACCCACGCGGCAAAATACGCGCGTGCTCTGGAACTACGGACACCGTGAAAGCTCAAACAACATGTTTCGGCAAAGTTAGCACACTTTTTGCGGGAAACTAATAGTAATAATAATACTACTAATGATGATAAATACATATGTCACATATATATTCTAATTGTTATAAATGTATATGTTTAGTTATATATATTTATATAATAAAAACAGGGCAATGCATTTTAATGCTCAATATCAATAGAAGAAATGTGAATATTAAGTAATATGCAGTTAGTCATACAATTTAATATGCTGAATAAGGCTGGATGATATGACTTAGAAGATTTATTTTTTCATACCAGATTTGATTTTAATCGATTCCTCCTGTCCTCAATTTCTATAAAAAGTAAAATAATTTTGTTGTCATTTTTAACAGCAGCTGTTGATTAAACTGAAACTTACAACCATGACATGATTATATGAGTTGTTTTAGCGAGAAATCGATCAGAAGCGCCTTTTAAAATGAGCTGTCAGACACCCACCATAGCAGTACGGAGCCGCAGCACTTTAACCCTGAGGGAGTCAAATGATATGGATGTGGGGTCTGTCAAAACCCACTGGTATGGAGATTTATCACACAGATTTATCAGTAGGATATTTGGGGTTAAGTGTCTTGCCCAGAGGTACATAAGGAAGGAATTGAACCCATAACCTCCTGATCATAAGTCGACTACGCTACCCACAGAGCCACAGTCACATATCTGTCACATGAACCTGAGTGCTGGGAAAGTGCATCATCTTCTTTTACCGTCTTATGACGGGTGGCAGCCAGTTTAAAGGGACTTTACTGCCACCTACTGGTTGAAGACATTGTGTCCAATTCACTTATAACTATAATGAAAACCACTCATGAAATTTAAGTACCAGAATCTTGTTTGTTTTAGAACTTTGATTATTTAAACTGTGTTAGTGTATATCAACTAATCACATTTAATACATTATAGAATTGATTAGATTACATAGACAATAATTAATTTAAAGGCATAACAGTGGAGAAAATAAGTATTTAATTCCCCTACTGATAAAATATATATGTATATATTTTAAATTAAATATCTCATAATTTTATGCCAGCTTTATTTTAGCAGTGACACATGGCATATCAAAAGAAAAACAAAATTACATCAAATGAGGAATAAAAAAGCATTTTATTGAGGGAAATACATATTTAACCCCCCAGTGAAGCATTTTTTAATACTTGGTGGCAAAGCCTTGTTGGCAGCACAGCATGACCTTTTACTGGTAAATCTTCAAATTTCCAAATTTTTCACTCTTTTGTATCTGTCACAGAAATATTTGTAGCACCATTATTTCTACTTCAAATTCAATAACACATGGCTTGAATTAAAGCTGAGAAAACTGCCAATACCTTGATAAAATATCTCTGAGGAGTCATGTCTCCAGACCCAAAACTATAAACAGAAGTTTTTCTTTTTATCTCTCAACTTTTTCACTGCCTTATTTTCAGTGGTCATGAAAAGATGTAATAAATTACTTACACAAATAGAGGCGTGTACTTAATTGTGTTGACACGCCTTCCAACCTACCTACTGTCAAGCAACCTTCAGACAGGAAACAGAGAAAGAACCTGATATGACACACAAAATATTGAAGATAACGATGAGCCTGCCAGGGCTTTCATAACTCAGTCGTATACAGAAGCAAAAAGTGAATGATGCTTAACTCGGATCCAAAAATACATCTCCTGATTTCATCCATGGTGCGGCCAAGGAATACTTTAAAAAAAAAGACGACAAAATGTGTTCAATGGCAGAGTGTCAGTTTAAGGAACAAGTGAAACATTCTTCCAGTTTTATTACCTACCTGATCCCTCTACATTCCCACAGGGAGGAGCTGAGCTTTATTTCCTGAAAGTAAAATCTATCTTTTTCTTTTGTGGCCCACAGTTCTCCCTGCTACTTATTTAAAATACAATAATGTTTGTGGCTGAAATGTGAAGAAGTTATAAAGGTATGAATACTTTGTGAAACATTTCTTTATTCCATTCTTATAGTGAGCAGGCAAATGTTCTATTCATATGGATGACATGAAAATACTGTCATGAGTTTTATGAGGCAGAGAATAATGAACAGGAATTGTTTAACTTTGTCAAAGGTGTAAATCTTTATTTGTACTTAAGAATTTTAAAATGTATTAAAATATGACAACCAGAGGGGGCAGGCGTCTGAGGCCAGCCCAGGCCAGGCTTCTCCTCCAGAGCCACTGCACATAATCACTGCAGGGTTTCCTGATTTTTGTTTTATTTGGTAAATAATCTTTTCTTGTACCATCACCTCCAGAGTTTCCACAGTCGTCCCCAGAACAGAAACGACCTTCTTTACATGTTGTTGAGTCTTTTTAGGTCCCTGGATCTGATGCTGTTACCTCAACAGATGACGACAGAAAATATTCTAGGCTGTTGAAATATGCAACATCTTACTGCAAACTCTGAAGGACCCAAGTTTCTTCACAAAGGTCTGCACTATGTAACTTATGTTGAGTTACTAAAATTAATCTGGCTTAAAATGAGTGCTTGTTGTTAATCAGAGAGAGAGAGAGCTGCTGTTAGCAGGTGTGGTTCTTGGAGATAGGCAGCTGCTCAGCTGATTGCTTCACTAAATGGAGTTAATGTGTTAACTAAAGTTCAGGAGCTGGGCCCAAACCACACCTCTAATTATCCAGGCAGCTTATTTATACTTTGCTCACCCACTCATCTCAGTCTGTTATGTTTCGTCAAGTGTCAGACTCTTACTCAGATTAGAAATCTACACATTCAGCTCACTAGGGAAGACGATGTGTCTTTTCAGCTCTACCGTTCTGATTCCGACGAGGATCTTCAATACCATCTGCTGTCAAACATTCTCCTGTCCCAGTAATTACACAAACTCCGTGATCTTCGATGCTTGAGCTCCATCTCGCACTGCAATACCGTCAGTTCAACATCGGTCCGAGGTTCATCCTTCACCTCCAACAACACTCCAGTCCCATGGCCACAGACGGCTAAGGGGTGTCAGACATCAGGCTTGTTCCCCCCGGCAACCGCCGCCTTCTGAAGCTTTGTGGAAAATTTTCTTTAACAAAGAGTGAGAAGTGAAAACTGTTTGAAAACCCAAAGAACCAGAGAAAGAATATATTCTTAATTGGTATTTATTCCAAGGCTCTAGAGCGTTCCAAGATTCTGCTGGACATGACACTGAGCAGTCAGGAGAACGAGTCCTGAGCAGAGCAGTTTTATAGGGAGGGTTTTATTCCATGCACATAGTTTGACAATCTACTTGGTTACAGAACAGACAGCAGGCAAACTAAGGTCATGAGAGCGAAAGAAACAATTCAATGATTTTATTGCAATGCTAAGGCCAGAGAAACAGCTTCAGAAGTCTTTTTTATGAGCTCATGCATCACACAAGAATCATAATACTGTTATGCACTGGTTTAATTAATAATCATAGTAGTCTATAAATTTCCACTACATTATTCAAACAAAACAAATGTCATGTTAAGATGTGATACAGTTAACGGGATAGACTAAAATTATACACACATTTGAAAGACATCCTGAATTACTGTTTCTACAAAGTGTTTCATTAGAAAATGGGGTTCAAATAAACAGTTTGCTCATCCAGATCCCATAAAGTTTGTAAATGACACTTTAATTCAGATTATCTTGTTCAGTTATTATGTTCCGATTTAAATTTATACTGAAGCAAAAGAACCAAGATAGAAAACACAGATATGTTATGTATGGGTGTTGTAGAAACCAGACAGCTCATTTGACAAAATTGTAATAAACCTTATTTTACAAATTAATCCTCCATACATTTTCTGTATACTCTTATCCCTAGTGGGGTCGGGAGAGGTGATGGTGCTGAACTGCAGCGAGACATTTCAGGTGAGACAGATCACTAGTCTGTCACAGGGCAACACAGAGACAGACAGAACCATACACACACACACACACACACACACACACACACACACACACACACACACACACACACCTGAGGAGAATTCAGAGAAACCAATTAGCTGGACAGTCATGTTTTGGACTGTGGTAGGAAGCCAGAGTACCCAGAGAGAACCGACCATACACAGGGAGAATACGCAAACTCCTTACAGAAAGACCCCAGGAATCAAACCCAGGACGTTCTTGCTGCAAGGCAACTGTGCTACCAACTGCACCCCAAATGAATCATTTTCATAATAAAATTTTTGATGCAAGCATGTTTTATTGTGGGTCTTTCTAAATTCTCCCTAGCTGTGAGTGTGTGTGTGCGTGTATGTGTGTGTGTGCATGGTTGTTTGTCCTGTCCATCTCTGTGTTGCCGTGCAACAGACTGGCGACCTGTCTAGGGTGACCCCCGCCTCTTGCCCGAAACGTTCGCTAGAGATAGGCACCAGCAACGCTCCTCACCCCACGATAGGGACAAGAGCATTAGAAAATAGGTGTTTTACTATGCTCCTGTCAATTTATCACAAGAAAAAAAATCATGTTAACTACATGGTGAAAAGCAGATGACCACTAAAGGTAGTGTGACGCATGTAATTGTCATAAATCCATGACTTGGCCCACATACGCACAAATACAACATCTCCTCTTTCTAACAGCACTGAGGCGCCATTAGAAGATTTGTGACCACCAATAGTTTGATGCGACCATGCTGTGCAGATTTGCTTTCCGTTCTTGATCAAACCAGCAGATACAGGATTAGTAGAGCCATGTCCATATATGTGGATCTCAAAGTGATACACTCCTTTTACTGGTGCAGTGAACAGCCCTGTGAAGAATCATTAGCAGAATTATAAATATTTTCCCAACTTTACTTTCAGAAGAAATTTACAACATTTTAGTAATGTTTGTAAACATATATAAAATATAAGGAGTAAATTGCAGTACCTGTTTCTGAGTTGTAGGCATTTCCGATATTAGTGATGACATATTTGAAGACCAGAGTTATATCGATGCTGAACGGTCCAGTTTCTTTGCCCCCCGATGCAACCAAAGAGACAGAGAAAGCCAGATGTTTGGCTGAGACAGACAGACATGGGACATCAAAGACTGTTATACAGCAGGGAAAAGTATTAAACATTGTAACATTTTCCACAGTAAATATTGTTAAAAAAAAAACAAAAAACCTTTGTCCATTCATTGTCTTCTAAGACTTGTTGATAGGTCCTCACATTGTTTTTGACAAAATCCACAGACTGCCTGTCTGTGAATATTAGTCTGTGTGTGGATTGTGCCAGAGAGCATTTAAATGATCAACAGGAAAATTCGATTTTTGGGTCAGGGGTTAGGTTTAGGACTGAAGTGTGTGTGTATGTGTGTGTATGTGTTTGTTTCTAATACCATATGGGGACAATTTTCCTGACACATACTACATTGAGGGGACCCACTGCTCCTTGTGGGGACTAAAGGCTGGTCCCCACAAAGGAAAACACTGTTTTGGGGTCAGGAGTTAGATTTAGGACAGGTGTAAATTGAGTTTTGTTTAGGTTTGAGAATTTTCACTCTCGAAGGACGCAGAAGGGTTAGAGGGTTAGAATGAGGGCAAGGATAAGGTTTAGGCTCTAGAAATGAATGAAAGTCAATGGAAAGTCCCCACAAAGATAGCCACACAAGCATGTGTGTGTGTGTGTGTGTGTGTGTGTGTGTGTGTGTGTGTGTGTGTGTGTGTGTGTGTGTGTGTGTGTGTGTG